>LPNX010900374.1:144465-236431 GCA_001517045.1 Pseudotsuga menziesii | reverse complement strand
TTATATTACTAGCAGTATTAACATATTTATCTTATATAAAACTATACTTTCTAAATTTCAATTTAAAAACCACACATTCACTAAAAATTATAAACATCTATTAACTTAGAATTATTTTGTTTCCTTTCTATTTGCAAGTTGCATTGATTTTTCACAAAAAGATAGAAACTTATAGAACTCAATGATTTTTCCATTATTTTTTTAGTTTTTCATTAATCCAATGAGCATCTACACTCTAGAAACTGAGTTTGATGCAACAGGTAGAATGAAAACCAAATTCCAACATTGTTCCCACCTTTCAATTATTCGAAGGGCTAACATAGTACACATATATAGATTTGGCCTGACCCCATGGCCTCCTTCCTAGTAGTTGTAGTCAATTACCAATCATGTTGCTTCTTCTGGAACATTGATAAATAGGGGTCACTATTATCAGTAGGCAATGTATTGACTCCATTATCTATGTCTGTTAATTTTGACTAGTATGGCCATAGATGTGCGTAAATTTGAGTTCACTGATAGTATGAGTGAAATGGGTAGAATTTGAAAGAATTGGAGACAATGTCATCCGAGTTCGATTGGATTTAACTTGCAATTCCATTCCATCTGATCGTTTTTCTGTTCGTTTGTAAGTCCTTTCCCGTCACTCAGTGAAGTCTTTCTTTCACTGAGTCAACACCCTATCCCTCTTCAACAACCTGATAATTCCCTCTCGATAGCATAGTAGGATTGATTTCTTCAATTCTAGCTATTAATTTCTCCATACCAGATGAGTATTGCATGTTGTTTTCCACTGAGCCATTTTTGTCTTATCATTTCTCTCTTCATTACCATTTTCGTATTTCATTGGAATTTCCCTTTTGTTTTTGTGAGACCTCTCACCCAATGTGTATCACTATTATAATTCTTCTCTGCTTGCATATCCCATCCAAATAATTGGAATGCAACTTCCTCTTCCACTCCCTTTCTACCCATATTATTGAAAAATGTCCACTTCAGCCATGTTTTCCCCCCTATGTTGTACAACCATCTTAGCCTTGTTCCACAGTACTTGGTATCTTTGTTTGAAGTCATACAAGTACAATAGAGGACGGGTTGGCTCGAGGGTGAATCAACATTTCGGTTTCACTCTAATGAAATCCACTTGTAACATTGTCAATCCGACCCTTGAGGTCTATAAATAGAATATAATAGGTAGTAGGGACAATTATTATTGAAGGAGTTGTTTGATGTTACTGATTCAACTCTAAACTAGCCCTCTGCTCTACAATGAAAGCATAATATAATAAAAATTTCTCTTGGGCCCCTTCTAAAACTTTCTTGAGTATCAATCTGGTTATATTTTTGCATTATCTATGCTTTTTTCATGGGAATATATTATATCTGTTATGTTCTCATTTGTTTATTTCTATAAGGAAGGATAATGATTTATATTATAATAAAAATGATACAGATGATACAAACTTGCAGAGCCATGAGATTGGTTTCCAAACATCTATCTAATTCAACATCTTTTCTAAGTTGTCCTTGTCATGCCAAAATTCTATAAATACAATATTTACTAGAGAAACTATTATGCCCGTGAACAAGAAACCAACATTTACAGTTGTTCTGTTCTCATTTCAAATGTTGGATGCATTCTTATTTCACAATAGAAGTTTTATGCCTGAAATTAAAACTATACTAGTCTAATTAGGTTTTTGTTTGCAAACTTCTAAATTTAAAACCTACAGTGTACATCGATTGGAATTGGTGTGCATTTTTAGTTATGGCCATGAAAAATTCAAAACTACTATCAATTGTTGCTTTGGATGACTTGGATTTTACTGTAGATCATATAATTTACAGAAATGAGTACAAGATATTTTAGAAAAGGTTGGTATGCCTATGTTATAGTGAAATTTATTCAATATAACATGAAATGCAGGCCAATGTGTGCATTTCCTTGAGGGACTCAACCCTGTTATTTACAATGTGGAAATCACGTAAATTTGGATTTTTCTTGTAGAGCATAAGTTTTAATTTCTAAAATTTAAACATTGTAAGCTTATTTAGGTTTTTTATTCCTAAACAAACACTCTGTGGTTTGAATCAGTGAACTTGGCCTTGTAAGGTAGGATGGGCGTGCATTTGAGTGAAGCTATCCAAAATTTCCTCGCTTCAGTAAAATGTACGCAGTTCCTGGTTTCTTTGTCAAATTCAATGAATAAAATAGGAGATTCTTTTTTATTATTATTCCTCCCCTTTTAGCATTTTATTATCTCCAATTTTTTCCCTGATACTTTCTCCTTTAGAAATTGTTTTAGCACCAGCTAGACCAAGTGTTATTTTTTCATAAACTCTAGTGATCAAATTTTAAGGGCCACATCATCATCTATGCCATGTCATGCCATGATGACATCATCCTTAGTGTGGGAATCAACGTTAATGCAGGCATCACTCAACTCCTTTACAACACTTAGCCATTTTTTCATTGTCTTTAGTATGCATAATAATATTTTTCTTCTATTTTGGCAAGTTGATACTTTCCTTATCTAATCACCATAAGAAAACCCAAGAGCATAGATAAATAGCCATTTAAACAATGAACATGATCATATCATCTGATGAATTTTATCATCAAAGGAACACCCCCTTGTGGTCATTCCCAAATGGTGTCTCAAACTCTTTGTCTAACACTTAACCAGCTCTCTTCAAACCCTACGTCACCAAGGCAAATTCATTTTTCCTTCAAACTTGGAAAGTGAGATACCCAATGGGTAGAGGCCAACAAGGTGAATCCATCAAGACCACTCTCATATTCTAGAGATTCTTTCTCTCTCCGTGGTGGGCATTTTTCTGGAGCAATGCAAATATGGCTGAGAGGCACTTTTGGTAGATTGATATGTTCTTCCTGAAAGACTTTTTGGTAAGGATAATGATATGGTTGGATGCACCATACAACACTCTAAAGATCCACAATCTCATAATATTTTTATCATCATCCTATTAGCTGCAGTGGGCATTTCCCTGACGCTAGTTAGGGATATTTTACCAATAATTCTATACTTATACAAATAAAAATTCTCCCTAACGCTAAATTCTCATAAGCTTGGTCTAATTTCTCTAAACCACAGTAGTGGCAGGTCCATAAATTCTTCTTCGGGGTCTCTTTGGACAATCTAAGACCATGGTTGAGTAGAAAAAACATAGAAAAAACAACATCCTACAATATCCCCAAGCATGTGGGCATTTTCTTCAATAAACCATTTGTGGCAAGCATCCTTGTAAGGCTACTTGGACCAATTTTCCCACACTTAGCCAATTTCTTGATTTTCAATAATTTGTCACATTTCTCCAAAATGATGTCATAATGCAAAAATGATTGCATATTCATGCCACATCATCATCTATGCCATGCCGACATCATCCTTACTGTGGGAATCAACATTAATGCGGGCATCACTTAGCCCCTTTACAACAATTCGCCATGTTTTTCTGTCTTTAGTATGCAAAATAAGATTTTTCTTCTATTTTGGCAGTTTGATATTTTCCTTATCTAATCACCATAAGAAAACCAAAGATCATGGCTAAATAACCATTTCAAAAATGAACAGGACCATATCGTCTGATGATTTTTATCATCAAAGGAACACCCCCTTACGGCCATTTCCAAATGGTCTCTTAAACTCTTTGTCTAACACTTAAGTAGTTCTCTTCAAACCCTGGGTCACCAAGGTGATTTCATTTTTCCTTCAAACTTGGAAAGTGATATTCCCAATCGGTAGTGGCCAACAAAGTGAATCCATCAATACCACTTTCATCTTTTGGATCTTCTTTCTCTATCCTCGGTGGGCATTTTTCTGGAGCTGTGCAAATATGGCTGAGAGGCACTTTTGGCAGATTGATATATTCTTCCTGAAATACATTTTGGTTAGGACAATGATGTGGTTGCATGTACCATCCAACACTCTAGAGATCCACACTTTCAGAATATTTTTATCATCATCCTGTGAGCTACGGCTGTAATTTCCCTAAGGTAAGTTATGCGGATTTTACCAATAATTCCATACTTGGACAATTTTGATCTTCTCCTAGGCTTGGTCTAATTTCTCTAAACCAAATTTTTGGCAGGTCCATAAATTCTTGTTCAAGGTCTGTTTGGAAAAACAGAGGCCATGGTTGAGTAGACAAAACAAAAACCTACAATATCCCCATGTGGTGCAAGCATTTTCTTAAAAACACAGTTTGTGGCAGGAATCCTCTGAAGGCTACTTGGACCAATATTCCCAAACTTAGCCAATTTCCTGATTTTAACTAATTTGTTGTATTTCTCCAGAACGATGTCATAATGTAACAATGATTTCAATTTCACGCCACATCATCATCTATGACATGCCATTCCATAGGGGTATCATCCTTAGTGCGGGCATCAACCTTAATGCAGGCATCACTTAGCCCCTTTACAACACTTAGCCATTTTTCATTTGTCTTTAGTATGAAAAATAACATTTTTCTTCTATTTTGGCAGGTTGATAGTTTTCTTATCTGATCACCATAAGAAAAACCAAGAGCATGTCTAGATATCTATTTCAACAGTGAACATGACTATATCATCTAATGAATTTATCATCAAAGGAACACCCCCTTGTGGGAATTTCCAAGTGGTTTCTCAAACTCTTTGTCTAACACTTCACCATTTCTCTTCAAACCCTAGGTCACCAAGGTGATTTCATTTTTTTTTCAAATTTGGCAAGTGATATTCCCAACGGGTAGAGTTCAACAAGGTGAATCCAGGAAGACCACTTTCATCTTCTGGATCTTCTTTCTCTCTCCTCGGCGGATATTTTTCTGGAGCAGTACAAATATGGCTAAGAGGCCTTCTTGGAAGATTGATATCTTCTTATTGAAAGAATTTTTGGTCAGGATAATGGCCTAGTTGGATGAACCATACAACACTCTAGAGATCTACATTCTGAAAATATTTTTATCATCATCCTATGAGCTGTGGCATGTATTTTCCTGATACCCGTTAGGCAGACTTTACTAATAATTCCATACTTGGATAATTGTTTATCTTCTCCTAGGCTTGGTCTAATTTCCCTAAACCATAGTTGTGGTAAGTCCATAAAATCTTCTTCGGGCTCTCTTTGGACACATTGAGACCATGGTTCAGTAGACAAAACAACATCGTACAATATCCCCATGTGCTGCGGGAATTTTATTCAACAAACCATTTGGGGTGGGCATCCTCTTAAGGCTACTTTGTCTTTAGTATGCAAAATAATATTTTTTTCTATTTTGACAGGTTGATATTTTCCTTATCTGATCACCATAAGAAAAAACAAGAGCATGGCTAAATATCCATTTAAACAATGAACAGGAGCATATCATCTGATGAATTTTATCATCAAATGAACACCCCCTTGTGGGAATTTCCAATTAGTCTCTCAAACTCTTTGTCTGACAATTCACATGGCGATAACATGGTGACTTCAAGGATACATAGGCATATGACAGGTCCATTTAGGTGACAGTAGTGCCATCAAGGATATAGAGGCAGATGATGGGGCCAACCCCTCATCATCATGACATCACCTTGCAATCACCCACTCAATGGCTGTGTGTATTAACTCATCTCTCATATGTTGACATCTCCTGGATGCTTGAAGGAACATAGTCGTCACCTCGTTGCGGGATTAACGTAATGCATCTCCTTGGTTCCTCGACCAACTTTCCAACAGTTTAATGCCCAGGATCCCTTGTCATTTCCGCTAATTTCTCTTCATGCTCTCTTCATTCTCACAACTCTATTCCCAGATTTCTCTTGGTCACTTGGCTCTCTGCAACTCAGTCCTTGGCTCTAAGCTCACCTTCACCCTTCGTTAGCCAGCCATGTCTCGTAGACAACTAGGTATCCCTCATCAAGGTATTATGGGGAGAGACACTCAATATGATCGCCCAATTTATCTCAGTACTCAGGCTAGTGGTGATGGTTTCGATGTCGAGATCCCTGAAGTTGTGTGCCTCATGGTTAATATTGGGAAGATGAATTGTCTAGTGCCTTTAACGTGGTTGGTTGCACTATGGAATGATGAAGAAATTATTGGGTGATAAAAAACCTCCTCATTCAGCTCATTCTCCACTTCCACTCTCATCCTCTTGCACCTGCACCTCCCGCACCACCACCTCTTGCTCCTACCATCCCCACAACCCCCCCTGTTTTAGCCTCCACACCCTCCACCTCCACCATTTCCCCCACAGTACCTATGGACTGCAAGCCTCCCCCTCCCCCTTTTCAAGTCAACTAAAATCCCTCTCTGCTAGTAAATGCACTCCCAGTCATGCATTGGCAAGGAAGATTTCCCCTCTCTCGGTTAAACAACCCCGTGATGGTAGCATTGAATACAAGGATTCCTCGAGCAAGGAAGATGTGGACTCCTACAGTGATGACACTTATGATGCCAAGGAAGACCCAAGCAAGTCGGTTTCCACTAGATTTGGATTCCCTATCATTGAGGAGCCATTCCATAAGCCTTAATTAGGTTTTTGTCAATGGATTCTTTTGTTTTTTGTCAGAAATACTCCGGTCTTATCAAAGTCAGAATCTTTATTTGTCGGTTTTTTCATTTCAGGAATTATTGTGTCTTTTTTTATAAGGATACTCTCCTTCTTTCTATGGACCTATTTTCCCTTACTGAGGGAGGGTCCGACAATCTCTTTAGAACTGCTCTACTTGCTTGTCTCTTTGAGTAGGAATGTGTCTCTGAACTGTAACTTTTTTTGTAACACTACCACTTTTTTTCAATAGAATAGTTCCTTAACTTACAAAAAAAAACATGGTGACTTCAATGTGCAAATTGAGTAGTCTGTATTTAAACTTAGTTTTGATTTTCAAATTCAAAATGATTTGTAGATTGTTTGTTTTGTACAACATAAAAGGTCTTGGGCTCAATTGAGTTAAGAAATTAGCTTACTATTATTGTTAATCATTGCATATGAATTTGTTTATGGATGCAAGCTTATTCCTTTAAATAATTAATTTTGGTCATTTTCTTATTCTTGATACAATGTGGAAAATAAATTATATTAATGTGGTTTTTTTTCTGTAAATGTCTATTTTTGGGAAAAGAAGGAAATATAAGGATAAAATAATTTACAAAAAAAAAAACTTATTGAAAATATAATATAGAGACTGATCATTCCACATATTCACAACACAACATCTCATTTCACATGCAACGAAGTTTATATAATACTGATGTATTACAAAATCACAAATTGTTCCCATGGAATATAATTGTAACTTGTGCCCAAAATTTTAATTAAATGTAAATATTAATCACGAACAACAAAAAAATATAAACTATGTCCTGATCTAAGTATAAATATTCAATAAATCAACTATTCTCAGTTGATACAACATCACTGAAATCACTAGTCACACAGTATAAGCACTAGTAAGCACTAGTTACATAGTTCAATGTCATCCTTATGCCAAGGAATGAAGCTCAACAAAGCATCTGCTAGACATAATACACTACTAGGATGTGGTAGATCTCTATTTTCAAGTAGAGGATCTAGAATTTCTGTCGGATTCATAATATAATATCCTTTTCCAACAAGGACACAGTGTACCATTTCATTTGGGTTAGTCTTATGTATTGTCGCCCTTGCAAATTTAACCCTTGAGTTTAATGTAATGAGAAATCATTTCTTTCCTTCCATCCCCAATTGGGAAGTTGGTGTCAACTCATTAGCATTATCTTGACCCTACAAATAAATGAGACATAGTAAGATGCATAGAAATAATAATTTAAACATTGATGATCCTAGATTAAATAATTACAATCTTACCTGAATTGGTGTTTTCATTTTGTCAATTTGCAGTTTCGATGAAACCATTGGTGTTTTTCTATACCAAATGTTCATCATATTTTGATGCACGACTCTACACCCAAGAGACAATGATTTCTAATATAATGATAAAATAAAATAAAATTGAACTAAATTACGAAATTTTCCAATACTTACTAGGGATGATGCAATATGCATTGAAGTTAATTTCTTTTGTATTAGTTTGTTCATAAGGGTTGTTATGTCCCCTGTATTACTCTGTCAAGGAAAAAATGTAATATATATATATATATATTCAAAAGAAAAGAAATATTATTTAAAATAATAATTAAACAACTAACCTCCACCGCAGGCGTGATTTCAACATGAGCATTTTGTACCGTAGGACACTATTACCCTTCAGATAATTACTGTGAAAATATGTATACTTATACAAGAGTAAATAATTGGATGCTAACACTTCCTTTGTTTACCACATGTTCTCTCTCCATATCGTCTACTCTTTTCAGTAGTCCACTTATTGTTGTTTTCAAAGATGAGATTTCCTCTATTTTTTCTTTCACTGTAGCTTGGCTTACAACTAGAGCCTCCTTGTAAGGACTTTTGCCAAAACATTTTGTTGGTGTAATTCCTAATACAATGCCATGACACCGTCCTCTTGCATCAACCCCTAGTACCTTGGCAAGGGCATGATCCCTAGCTACAAAGTCTTAAGATTCAACTTCTACTTGTGCTTGTTCAATTTTTTGCTAAAATTGACATACAATTAAATCATATCTTAGAAGAAAACATTTCCAACATGTAAAATGAAATTTTAATCAATGTATAAATTAAAAGGTTGAGAACATACTAGTGTTTCTCCAACAGCTGGTGTGATTGGAGTGCCATCCTTCTTTTGATGGCACTTCTTCCATAAGTCTGCCCTGGTAATGCATGTAGCTGTATCATCAGAGACTATATGTTTTTTCTAGTTGCAACAAGTAAAAGGTATTGTTGAGTTGTGAGATTACAATGAAACTAAAATATGCTAATATTTCTCATATCGGATAAAATATCATCACAATTTTATACTATATCATCTTCGACCCGTTGATAACCTCGATGTCTAGAGGTGTGCAAGTCCCTCTCCTTTTCTCTATTTTCCTTGTTTTTTTTCCTTATATCCTAGAAATCAATTGAAAATAACATATATAAGTCAACATTACAAGCCAATAGACATTCTAAGAAACTTGATTATATAATATGTGAACTTTTTTCATACCAGGAATTCAGTGGTGGCTCGTGATAGGATGAATTATCTCCACACAGTCTCACTCATCCTAATTGGAGGAACATTTTTTAATCTTTCTTCTGTTGACTCATAAGGGTCACAGTATTTTTTGTTCAAACGATATCTATGACTGTTTTCTTTATGGCCAATGGATTTCATACAATATTCTTTAAGGACTCGAGGGATCGGGAATTTTTCCTGCAACATACAAGAATAGCATTTTTAGATTCCATACATGGTTTGAAAATAAACTTTGAAATCATCCAAAAATATAAATGTTGAAAAAAAATGCACGTAATGTCTAATAATCACATTAATAATGTTCCACAAGTCCTCCTTCAATTGATTTGAAACCTTCCTCCAATCAAAATAATTGATTGGAACCATTTCCCTTGTGAGCACACCTAGTAATGAAGATAGCTTCACGGAGTTTGGACCAGTTGGTTGGTTCCTTTCATTGATATGAATTTTGATCTTTTCCTCCAAGTTATTGATTTCTGCACATTTAGTTGCTCCTCTACCTTTTTTCTTGACTTTCACTGTCGATGCTTGTGTAGAGGGCTTTCTTTGTGAAAATATTCTATAAAAGAAGGGCATGTAAAGGTGTTATGGATTTCTAAGTCATAAAAGTTTATTTATGAAGAAATACAAAATTATACATTAATGACCTTACCTTGTTCTTCATGTTGCTCCGCCTCTTTTTGTGTCGAGGGATCTTCCCCTTCTACACTGTTATCCATATGGCATGGTTATTTGTGAACATCTTCTATAAAAGAAGGACACATAAAGGTGTTATGGATTTCTTAATCATAAGATTTATAGTTATAAGAAACTAGAAAATTTTGAATTAATGGGATTACCTTGTTCATGTTCCTCCTCCTCCTGAAAAGAGGAAAATTTATCTTTTCCATCTGCTTCTTTGTTAGGACTAGTAGAGTCATTCAAAGGCATAGAAGGTGTACTAATATTCTTTGTTATTGTTTGTATTTTCCTCTTCTTTGTAACTGTAGCCAAGAATTTTATTAAACATACGCCTAACATCATCATACAATAAAAATACACATTATATAACTACATAAGAAAATACATTGTTCTATTTCTAAATATTTACCTTATGAGATGCATGTCCCTTTCTTTCCCATTTGATCATTTTGACGCATTATTTTTTAAAATTTCATAATCAGAATTTTTTTATTTCGTGTCATAACTTGCTTTGCCTACTTTTTAAAAAATGATTATAGTATTGATTAGCCATAGCCTATTAGATAGTTATTAAAGTACAAAGTAATATGTTCTAACGATTTAAATTAAATAAAAGTACTATTACCATTTGCTGTGATGGGGAATTTTTTTTTTGCAAAGAAATCATACATATAACCTCTTGGGTGGCCCAACCACAGTTTTATTAATATAAAACCTATTCGTTTCTGTTTAAAAAAAACATTTTAAATTAAATAAAAATAATGATATACTTCAATCACAAACAATCACTTACCTCCATGTCTCCACTTGTACAAAGGCTACATAATTAACCAAAAAAAAAAGTCTATCATCACTCAAATCTTAACTGAAAGTTGTTTAAACGATTAATCTATCTTACATGTTTCAAAAGTAAAAGCGAAGACTATCTGATAAAAGGAATAGATGTCATAACTTGAGAGATAGAGAGAGGGCTAGAGTGTTGTAGGTTTAGGTTGGACACGTATAATAGCCAACCAGATATCTCAGTCTCCAAGAGTGAAGACCCCTCAGCCTTAAAGGCTACAAACATGACAAGGTTTACATAGGAAGCCCCAAAGATGAACACGGTAACAGTCTTGGAGCAATGTCAAAGTGAAATACAACTCTAGTGCTCACAAAACAATCACAACCTAAATAAACAAATGCCAAAAAAACCACAACTCAGCTAGGAAGAGCCACCACAATCCACAGTCAGCCCTAAAGGAAACCAAAAGTTCTACATAATTTCTAAAATTTTGTAGCATAGGAAACACTATTTTTATTTCTATCAATAAAGAAACCACAGAATGAGTATTACACTTACTAAGCATATGATAAAATTTTGTACAAAATGCAACACAGAATGTATATTACACTTAAAATTTTGTAGCAGAGGAACCACTATTTTGATTTCTATCAATAAAGAAACCACATAATGTTTTCAGTGTTTGATGTTTTCATGTTTTATGTTGTTTTCAGAAATGCATTGATAAATTACCTGCAATAACGCAGAACACAGAACAAGAATGCAGTGAAACTTAAGTTACACCTCATGCAGTTCACCTCAATATATCTGAACAACGTAGATTCATCGTTCGTCGTGTTGAATACCATAATCAAAGTAAGTAAACACTAAACTGTGCAAAAAGAAAATGTCGTCCTTTCTCGGAAAAGCTATTTGCGATAGATAAAATGTGAAAAGTTATGTTAGGGGTCCAATTTTTTTCTGGTAAATTTAATTTCATTTTTTTTTGTATAGATAGCAAAAACACCCGAGTTTTCTCCTAAGGTTTTCAATTAAAAGGGGAAGGACCCTCATACTGGGAGTCATGTAGGTGGACCAAAGGAAGGAAGGAGGGAACCAAATAAATGCATCAAAAGGAAATGTAATGTTAGCCTATTGTGGTGGATGACATGAAGTTAAATAATGTAATAAGCATGGCTTCTAAGGCATTGAATGTGAGGTTTATTTATAGAAGGATGGGGACAATGAGTTTATTTCAATAGATTCAAGTGCACTAGTAATAAATTTTAGCTTACCACATAATGGATTATGTTTTCATCAGAGGTTAGATGTTGAGGTTACATCCAAACATATTATTATTTCTAGTAGGTATCTACTGTTATGGAGAGAAATTCCTATGGCTTGGGGTACCGCAACAGACAACTTGACTCTAGAAATCAATCCTTTCCAATATGCAATAGAAATTAAAGATCTAACAATAAAGGATTAGACCTCATACCTTATTCCAAACGGTTGAAGTAGATCCCCGTTGATCTTTCCAAATTCATCTTGAATTAATAAATCACTTCCTCAACAATAAGTAAACAAGACAAGCATACTATATATATTGGTGTTAGATCTATTCTAGCATATATAATCAACAATGTATAAGCATTTGAAATCACCCATGGATGAAATATTCATTCAAACATACATTATTGGATAGGAAAAGATATTTCTATTAATATAAAATCAGAGATTACAATGGATACAACCTCTGTCGGCACGTCTATGAACCGGAGAAACTGAATCCCCCACTTGGGCCTCCACCACCTCAATCCTCCATCTCTCGATAGCAAGCTCACAAGCAAAAGGAAAGCTTGGGAAGAACACAAAAGTGCTCCAAGGGACAAAGGGATGCAGACTCAAGCACAAGTTCCGGCAACAATGGACTATAGTTTATTTGCTCTCAATTCTCTCATATGCCTTCAATGTATCCAAGATTTCCTTATATAGCTTTTCAAAGGGGTAATGAAAGGTCGAATCCAAGCGATCTCAAGGCATATGGAAGGCCAGGAGTCAAGTGATTCAGATCCATGTCAAGGAAAACTCCAAAAGGATTTGGATTTTGCACACATCCCGATGTATGTGGTTTTAGGGGTCAAACCCACGTATATATGCGATTAGGGGTTTAAAAGTTGCGTATATGAATTTTCACATGTTTATGGGGATGGTCAAGGAAACATCAAAGGACAAAAAATGGTCCAAGGGGTCTAAAGAGTCTGCAGAGGGACAGGGGAAGGCCATACAAGTGCGATTCACCTAGAGTGGTAAAATCAGCTATAATAGATGCCCCCTAATGTGTGAGGTCATAGGGGTCATACGATGGCCGAAATACATTATAAGTCCATCCCAGAAGTGGAGTGATGAAGGATCCCAAATGGAATACCAGCCACCCAATTAGCATAGTATAATAATACAACTCTACACATAACTGCAAATACATATAGCAGTCCCAGATACATAAGAGTACAATGGCCATGAATAGGCATGATACAAAATATCACATAAGTGGTCATCGCACATACAATATACATAGATCAGAATCTCCATGATGAAGATATACAAAGGATCACGATCTCCATAATGGCTGAAGATATATAATGGATCAAGATCTCCATAATAGCTAGAAATGTCTGACATATACTAGAATCAAGTCATGAGAGCTGAAATCTCATGAACACTGGCATGATCAAGAAGGTAGCATATAAGAGATGCCACCAATCTGGAAGGTATTATACACAAACCACTATGAGTACATGTCCTATTATGTGAATAGAGGTGTTGAGGTCGAACATAGTAGTCCATCATTTGATTACCGGTCATTGATGTATACCATTAACAGACGCGAGATCACCCACCAATAATGAATATGGGAATCAAGGTACTAGAGTACAAACTAACAAGTGTGAATAGATGTACTGAGGCCAAACACTTGATCGGATCCATCAATCAGGGGACATTGATGTATTCCCAAAAACTATAGATGGCGAGAGAACCTGCCACTAATGACTACAAGTCTCAAGGCACTCAAAATGACTCTAGATTCCAATCCCAGAATAAATGATCTGAAGTCGATGGGATGAAATCCGCTGGAAGGAGGGCATTAAGGCATCCCCCATCATCCAACATGAGGTACTCAGCAAAGCTATATAATGTGGAAGGACTCGATCATAAGGTGCACAAACTAGTAACAGTACCAGGAATGGCCGACATGCAAAGTCAAGATAACTGAGGAATGGCCGACTTAGGTTTCAACTTCCTTCAAACAAGAGCATGACGGTGAATGGTGACTGAATAAAGGCAGCATAAACTCAATATACAAAACTGGGACATCTCTGCAACACAGGAGGCATTGACAGAGGCTCCATGGGGACTGGAAGCTTAACCATTCGGTGGAGATAAAATCAGATAAATGAGTACAGCTCCTAAAGTCAAACTACAAACCCAACCAATGGATGTGATATACAGTGCTCTGTTCGAAGGTGACACGACTCGACAGCTTCCAAAAGATAACATCTTTCCTTGTCCAACTTTTTGGTTTTTTTATTTTTTTTGGACCTTTTCAAATATTTAAAAAGCTTGAAAAAGAATAAAACTGCTTTATAGTTACAGACTAGGAGGATATGAGTGTCATAGGGGCAAACAAACTAGTTCCAAGTAGTGGAACATACCTATGCTCAATGCAAGGATACATGTGTAGGATAGTGACACTCGGGGGAAAATACCCTCTCGGTAAAAATAGGGAATCAAGCTGTAAAGGATATATAAAATGGCTCTGCATGGCTAGTCATGAGACAAGCTCAGGCTATATGGCTGAAACTCAATGTCAACAAAGTTGGCGTAAGGCTCAATAAGGTAGGAAAAGCTCATGATAATGCAATTACAACTTGACATAAGGGTGTCCTGAGGGAATCCCACACCCTAAGGGACAAAACGTCAGCATGGGCACCAAATGCAAATAAGGCGCTAACTAGGGTACCCATGTAAGGTCAAGCTGTACCACTCATATCATGCCACTTCTAAAATAGCAAGAAGGTTCTGTGACATAACAAAGTGGGTTTGTACCTAAGGCTATAATGAAACGGTCATAAGGTCATGCAAAATGCAAATAGTGATGAAACCTAACCTATATGCTAGTTTAGACATGATACCTGAAATCGGCATGAACGGGTCAATCCAACAACTGAAATGGAACTCAAAAAGGTCTCCTACATCATAAATTAGACCAAAAACAGTCCAAAAGATTAGAAACGGTCCAAACTATAGGAAAGGGGGTAAAATTTTTCAAAAACATAATAAAACATTTGAAATTTTTACCCATTTGAGCTCAGAATTTCAACAGTGAATTCCAGGAGATCGAGCCAGTGGAATCCACTACCGTTTTTTCTAGGTACTTACCCATGCTCTACTCTTCCATTTTGATGCAATTTTTGTCAAATTCCATGGTGATTTTGGATTTCTAGGCCATTGCAAAATAGGCACTACGGCCCACGCGAAAATCGAGGGTTTTTCCACGTATAGGACTAGATATACACCGAAAATTCCCTCACAGTCGCGTACATATGTGGTTGTTTGGCAAACATTCACGTATGCGGTTGCGCTTAAGGTTTTTCAAGTGTTCTAATTGGAAAAACTCAATTTTTTTGTGCAGAATGGTCCTAGAATGGAGAGAACGTGAACATGGTGATGTAGAAGAGGCAGTAAGGGCCAATCTAATGGCTCAACAAGTGCTACGTGCATGTGGGGTCTACAAATTTTGGTTTCTTGGTGGCTTAAGGGACAAACCAGGACTATTGCAGATGTTGGTGGACTACTGGGATCCAGATTCAGAGTCGTTCCAGATAGATGGGATGTCCCTCACCATAGAGGTGGAGGACATATACTTTATTGCTGGACTTTCTCGACAAGGGGAAGTAGTGAACCTATGTTCTCGCGGGCCTAGAGGTGGCCTAACTATAGATGAGTACATTGCGGTGTACTGCTATCCAGACACGGTGAAGGTGGGGAGTCAGATCCCAACTAAATCCATACAGGTGCTGGGCCTAAAGGCCATCCTACTGACATTGGGCAGTATAGCAGGCTTGGATTCACTCCACTAGGCCTCACAGCCTCTGATGTTCTATGCAGTGGAGTGCTTGAGACCCATGGTATATGATTGGAGCACTGCAATACTAGGCAACATGAAACATCAGCTCAGTGAGTGTAAGATGGGCAGAGTGCAAAACTTCAGTTTCAGCAGCATACTGAGCATGTTTTTCTTTGAGTGTGTTCTAGGATTGATCCCTAGAGTTGACGTTCCTCTACACGGGGTTCGAGATCCGGCCCAATGGCATTGGGCGGATGCGATGTGCAGACTGGGGGGAGGTAGGGTATCCAACCCCTATCCAGTTGATTTCTTTCTGTGGTGGCGATGACAGATAGTTTACATTGATGACTACCCCTACGCGGGGATATATTTTCGGGGGGACCTAGACATGCCGCTACCACCAGGATTGGCATACGGTAACATAGGTAATGAATCTCGACCCTCTCTTTAAATTTTTGAGTTATTTAATTTTTTTTGTGTTTTCTGATTATATGGAATCAAAAGACATGTTTTTGGCTGACAATACATAATAGTGACATCCACCATATGTATGCAGATGTGGGACCATGGCGACCTGAAGGTTTCCCTCGTCACAGACAGAGGGGAAGAGGAGACGATATCACGGGTGTGGATGCGGAGCGAACGCTCCAGAGCATTCATACCAACTTTGTGAGGCTGACACACAGAGTTCCCATGGCGCAAGTCGAGGACTTTCCTGAGGCCATGCAGCGCCAGGTGGTGGGTGTACCACGACCATGGGTGCAATTATTTCAACGACTGGCTAGAGCCGTAGTGATGTTCCATGATCACAACCCCCCTCCTTTTGCACAGGCTTAGATACCTAGGAGTGATACATTTTGTATTACCGTGTATTATATTTTGGTGGCTTGAGAGTCCCATTTTGGTATAATGACACTATGTATTACCACATTTTGGATGTTTATAAAACTCTTATGATGATCGGTTTATTTATTTACATGTGTAAAAAATTTTGTTTGTGATGAGTTTATTGTGTATGAAACAAATGCCAATCTAACACGTAGTTAGCATATGAGTCAGCAACTTGATTATTAATTCTTGGAACATGTATGTATGTTATATTGTCAAATTTCCATTCTAATAACCTCACACATAAGAATCTTCTTAATAATGTCGGATCTCTAACATGGTACAAGCCATTAAGCTGTGACACTACTAACTCCGAATCAAGACGTACCTCAAGAGAGAGAACTCCATGTAAAATCGCAACCCGTAGAAGCTCAATAATGGCACTATATTTAGCAACATTGTTTGAAGATGGCCATAAGCATATGCCTCCTGAAGAAAATACTTGACCCATAGGAGTATAAATCATCCGAGCAGTAGAGGCTGAGTGTTGAGTGTGACAGCTCGCACCATCCATGAATCCTATGAAGGTGGACTATTCCATTGACATCTGTCAAAAGAAATGAAAACTAATCACAAACCCGATCACTATAAGAAAAAGACCTACCTATGCAAAATTGTACAATAATATACAATAACCAGCCTTGGCTAAAAATCATGCATAGTACTTTTTGAGATAGAGCCCATTTCTAGGCTCCGCCATGGTCGTTCCCTCGTAATCCACTAACTCATAAGTTCCCTTGAACCGCATGTATGGTAGCTAAGGAAAGCTTCTCAACATAGGAATAATGAATCTCTGCGTCAATAAAATTCTGGCTAAGATAATATATGACATCCTCTTAGATCTCCTCATCCTCTTGAACCAAAACCATACCAATCGTCTCCATGGATGCGACCACATAGAGTAGGTGATGATGGCTATAGAGGATCAAGCTATGGTCTAATGGTATTCACTTATCTGGAAGATTTGAGACCCTAAAAAACCTAAGGTATTCATGTGGCTCAATCTTCTGCAAAAGGTTCCAACATGGGATTATTTGCAAGAGAAACAAAAATATCGTGCAAGTCTATACTATTTGTGCAAAATGGAGAGAAAAGATGTTACTCATCTATTTACTTCTTGATGCTATTCTGTTCAATGTTATAAGGATGTCTGCAACTGGATTGACAAAATAATGCCCCAATCTAAGGAATTTCAAGTTATTCACTATATCTCAATTTGGAGCATTTGGCCGATGCGCAACTTTAGTCAATTTGAAGGAAGACTTCCTCCACCTTTTCAAGTATCATTCCATATTATTGTTACTAACCAGTTCTATTATTCACAAGGAAATCCATCTAAGCCACAGATAATTGGGAAGTTGACTATGGACAAGACATTTACTTGGGCCTTTTTCGATGGAGCATGCCAAAGGGATGATAATATGTCGTATTGGAGGCATCCTCTTCCTGCAGAAACAAAACTATTTTCATTTAATTTCTAATGTAGGTCAGGGTACTAAAAAATGATCTGAGCTTCTTGCACCTCGAGCTTTGTTTAGACTAGCCCATCATCTGAAAATGTGACAGATCTTCAGGTATTCAGGGATTCTTTAGTCATCAAGTGGATGACCAATGATCAAAACATCAATGACATCTCTCACCTGACACTTGTAGAACATGTCAAAGCTATATCTTTGCAGTTCACAAAAATATCTTACCCACACATATGTAGGGAAATTGACCACAACTGCAGACAAATTCTCTGGTGAGGGGCTGGATCGAGAGCCTGGAATGCTTCACATTCAAGAAGTTGTGGAGCATGCCAAAGGGATGATAATATGTCATATTGGAGGAATCCTCTTCCTGCAGAAACAACATTATTTTCATTTAATTGCTAATGCAGGTCAGGGTACTAAAAATTGAGCTAAGCTTCTTGCACCCTGAGCTCTGTTTAGACTAGCCCATCAACTGAAAATTACAGATCTTCAGGTATTTAGGGATTATTTAGTCCTCAAGTGGATGACCAATGATCAAAACATCAATGACATCTCTCACCTGACACTTTCAGAACATGTCAAAGCTATATCTCTGTAGTTCACAAAAATATCTGACCTACACATATGTAGGGAAATTGACCACAACTGCAGACAAACTCTCTGGTGAGGGGTTGGATCGGGAGCCTGGAATACTTCACATTCAAGAAGTTGTGGAGGGTACCTCTACAATCAGCACTTTAGACATGTAATAACATATCACATCTTATTTCTTGCTAAATCAATGATGATGGTTTTCTGTAGTGAACAACCAGATACTGAAGGTTTTTTTGTCTTGGAAGACTCTATATTCACTACTGTTATGTTTAAGAAACAAACTAGACATTTTAGTACCATTGACATGTACTTAATTTTTGTTGGATTCTCTAAGACTTGTGAATAAGTGTTGAGGATAATTAGATGATCACCTTACATGTAATTTTGTTATTTTACTTTTGTCCTGGGCATATTTCGTAACCTGGACATTATGTTACAGTGCAATATGCACCTAAAGAATGTAATTTCTTTTCTGCTTTAAAGAAAAATAGAGTTATTTTTCTTTGGAAGAAAAAAAAGAAGTATATATATATATATCAACAAAAGTCCAGAACAAACAAAAAACTGAAAACAAAAAGCATCCATATACATGATATAATACAGGTAAACAACTGCAGACAAACTCTCTGAGGAGGGCACTTTGGACATGCAATTTTATCACATCTTATTTCCTGTTAAACTGATGATGGTTTCTTTGTAGTGAACAGCCAGATACTGAAAGTTTTTTAACATGAAAATTGTATATCACTGCTACTGTGTTTTAGACTATAACAATCATGATATCATCAGAAACTAAGGTCTTATACAAAGTTACAAGTAAATAAGTTTGGTGGGCAGAGTTCTATGCATTTTCTAGAAAGGGGCGGCTTGCAATATACCTTGAAATTATTTAATACCTCTATTCTCAGTTGTTTTCCACAGTCTGAATGTAGAATTATTCCCTGCTTGCCCCTTTACTAGCCTCATAGTTTAGCAACAAATGAAAAGAAGAGTTGTTAGTACAAGTCTTTTCTAAATCAGATAAGAGAGCGACTTTTCTAAATTATTTTTTGGTTTAGGTACCCTTCTGTAACAGCAAAGTATATTTAGAAAGCTTGTCTGTCATTGAGTTGAAATCTTGGTAAATGTGTCGAAAAAGGAGTATTATTATGGTTTCAAAATATTTTTTGACCTCTTGGACTTGGTTCATGCAGGCCCAGATTCTCAATGCTGGATAGATGATTAGCCCAATCTATGATAAACTTTGAATCTCCATAACCTTTAAATTGTCTAATTCCTCCATTCTCAGTTCTTTTCACAGTCTGAATGTAGATTTCTGCCCTGCTTGCCCCCTTACTAGCCTCATAGTGTAGCAACAAATGAAAAGAAGAGTCGAAAAAAACAAAGCACCAGCTCCACAAATACCTGATACTCCTTTTCATGCTCTCTTGAAAAGACCTAGGCTTTTCTTTATCAATATAATGCATTAGTGAACAGCTGGAAGGATTTTCTTTTAGAATCATTTTTTCAATCCATTACCTCTCTAATCTTGTGTGCTACCTGGGCAACTGTAAAGACCTGTTCCAGGAAGATCATCAAATTTATTGACATCCATATATCATATATAAGCAAAACATGGGAGCCTAAAAGGTTGCTACAGTTTTGTCACCAATCCAGTCCTAGACAATCTACCAAGCTATGCCTATATATATCATCTTGATCTGTCCCCTGTAACCTGTGACACATCAAGTCATACAGATCTGGAGAAGGTGCACAAGGTGAACAAGTGATCCACAGACTCAACATTGCATTTGCATATGATACATCACCCTTGTCTGCACCAATCTCTCATTTTCCCACTGGTAGTACCTTATTAGCCAGTACCAACCACATTAGTGTTTTTGTTTCTAAAGGGCTAAATAGCTTCCAAACAACTATCCTCTAGGATTCTCTCTCTTGCATGAGTTCCTCCACTTTGGTAGCATAACCTATTTTGACCCACGGAGCGCATTTCCTTGTTCCCTTGAACCTTGAACACTTTAAATTCTTGGATCCTTGATGATTGGGAAAGTCAATGTAATCGTCTCATTCCTATGGATCACCTTGTAAACTTAAGACTGTTTTTTGTCAGCCATCCTCAAGACTAGGCATTTCTTGCCAATTGTGAGTCTGCCTATCTATGACAGTATAGACCACTGAGCATGTAAACTCTCTAGTAGAGTCTCTAAAATTTGAAATTTCCTTCAATCTTAATCCACGGGTCCTTTCCAATTCTGACTTTTCCTCAGTTCCCTAATTTATTTACCCACCAAGGGGAAAAATTTACCAAAGGCTTTCCTTGTAATGGAAGCATCCTGTGAGTTTTTTTATTTAAGCCAATATTCCATGGATGCATCTCTTAAGTGTTTGGATTTCATAACTTGACCTCAGTGTCCATCATTATAAAGAAATCTCTAAAGGATTTTAGTTGCAAATTTTGAGCTGAAGTGTTTTATCTGTTTTAAACCCCATTCCCAGCTTACTTTGAATTGGCTACCCTATTCCATTTATAACTAGTGGAATTTCATGGCCCTCCCTCCTATGTGAAGGATGCTGAAACACTTCTTTCTGATTTGGTTAAGATTCCTTTTGGTCGTTGTGCTATAGACATCCAATAATCTTGTATGCTCTCTAGAATAGATTAATGAAGGTTAATATACGAACCATCGGATAGTTATGGCCAAAATTTAAATGTCAATCATATGGTTTCAAGATGAAACCCACGTATTTGACTTCTTGAAATAATTAATGGGAAATATGATTTTGGTCTAGTATTTAAATTACTCTTCCAATCCACTTTAGATTTCTGAAGACTTATTCATATTTATTACCATTCGTGTAGTCTTGCAATAGAGGTCCAGAAGCCCCTTAACCTTTTCCAGCTCCCTAACAAAACTATTGACTGAAAATCAATGTGTCGTCTACCAAAAGTAAATGGGTGATATGAATGAGTTTGCTGCTTTAATCCCCTATAATTTTGTTCTAGCATTTAATTAATTTAGAAATTTTTCTTAATTGGGATAAATTGTTTTAAAACATATTTCACAATTAGCTTTTATGATTTTTTATTTTCTATGTCCTATTTTTCTAGCAGCAAAACCCAGAAGTTCTATGATGTTACAAATCCTTCACAGCAACACTGGGGACTTTGTTTACCTCCACCAATGGCAGAGGTTTCCTTGCTTGGACCTTTGGGAGTCTTAAGTTGAAAGAAATGAAAATTATGTTTTTACTTTATCTTGCATTGTCACAGTTGTACCTATGTGTTTCTGGTATTACTATTGCTGTTATTTACTATCCTTGGATGCTTCAACATTAACACAGGGACCTTTGGGAGTGTTAAGTTGAAAGAAATGAAAATTATGTTTTTACTTGATATTGCATTGTCACAGCTATACCTATGTGTTTTTGGTATTACTATTGCTGTTATTTACTATCCTTGGATGCTTCAACATTAAAACAGGGACCTTTGGGAGTGTTAAGTTGAAAGAAATGAAAATTATGCTATATATGTTACCACGTTCTTTTCTCCTTTACGTATGCTAGTTTAACTTGTTCGTTAATTTATTACTACTATTGTTAATGATTGTCCTTGGATGCTTCAACTTTAACACAGGGACCTTTGGGAGTGTTAAGTTGAAAGAAATGAAAATTATGTTATATATGTTACCACGTTGTTTTTTCCTTTACAATGCTATTTTAACTTGTTCGTTAATTTATTACTACTGTTGTTATTGATTTTCCTTGGATGCTTCAACTTTAACACAGGGACCTCTGGGAGTGTTAAGTTGAAAGAAATGACCTTCCTTATATGATGATGATAAAACTTAGAATTATTGTACATAACACATATGGACTATACCTTGAGAGAGAAGATAATTTTTTTCCCTTCGTTTGTGTAGACAGCTTTTTCTATGCTTCCATATTAGACTATTTAATAGCTTCTGATTCAGTCTTAAATAATCATTAGTATAGAAGCTAATGTGTATTTTATTTAGATAACTTATGTTTTACTTCAATGACTGTCTTCTAGATTCTTTATAGATGGCTTCATTTTCATTTCCTAATAATATATACCTATTCATATTTCCATGTGAAACTAGAACACAAGAGGTAATGCTGAGACTTATTTTGCCAGTGGAGCTACTGGAAGATCAGTTGTATTGCTAGCTAGTGCATCTTGGTATGAAATTTGTTTCTTGTCATGGAATATTTGTTTAGTTTTCCAGCACCCCCCTAGATTGGTGCAGAGTAGCATTACACAGTAAGTTTAGTGAACATTAGCTTCCATATGATTTAGGATTTTGTGGTGGAATATTACATATCTTACTGAATATTGAGACATTAATGGTTGTTGTAGGGGCTCCCATGCTGCACAAGAAAAATCATTTAGTATGAGGATCCCAGCTGTTCAGGGCTCCTCTAATCCTAAAACAAGTTCATCTCATTCACTTTCAATGTCTCCAACATTAAATCTCCCTGCCTTGGTGGTGGAAGCTGGGGCATCAGGGTTGAGTTCTGATCATGGGAATTTGTTGGTCAATAAGGGTGGGCAATCATCAACGTTTATATCTAAAAAACATATTGATGCCAAACCTAATGCAATGAGTGGAACAGATATAAAATTAAATTCACGTGTACATACCACTGGGGAAGCTTTCCATGGAAAGAATGCCAGTTTAGTTTTGTAATAGTAATAATTATGTAGTTTGTAGATTGATATCTATCATAAATTTGTTTGAATATCATCATTGTCAAGCAATGACAACTTCTTAAATGGTGCTAGCTCAATGGTAGAGTGCCTGCCTAAATATAGGCAGGAGGTTGGTGGTTCGATTCCTCCGTGCCCTATCATAAATTTGTGACTACAAAAATGACTAAATTAGCATATATATGACTATTAGTAGATAATTTCCCGTATCTTAGTCGTATGTAGCTTAGTCATTAATATGTTAACATCTAGTAGTTTATTTAGTCGTATATTTGGTTATTAATGGTTGCAATCAGTGACTAAATCAGTGACTAAATCAACGACTAAATCAATGACTAACTCAGTGACTAAATCAATGACTAAATCCATGACTAAATCAATGACTATCAATGACTAAAACAATGACTAAATCAATGACTATCAATGACTAAAGCATTGTCTATCAATGACTAAAGCATTGTCTATCAATGACTAAATCAATGACTACTAAGTCAATCTATTAATTACTAGTGAAATATGACTAGCTATAAGATAGTGGAAATTTGCTACTATTAGTCACCGACTCAAAAATAGTCGTTTATAGCATGATTTTAGTCATTAATTTCTCATTTTCTATTAGTGACTAGTTACACCAGTTCTAGGTTCATGTACTCTTGCATGTTTTCACGCCACCCTCATCCATGCCACAATATTTTATCATATATCCCTCGCTCTCTTCATTTTGTAGCCATTCTGGCCATTTTTACGAGCACGGGGATGTCCACCTCATTTGTATAAAACAACACATCAACAAAATTCCCCTTTGGAAGGTCACTCTTGTAAAAATAGTTTGAAGAACCAACATAGAGAACACCAAAGAAATGATGAAGGATTATTGGCTCTATAGTATCCTTCAAACCTCATACATCAGGGGGCATGTGTTATCATGAAAAACTCACACGAGTGCGACAATTTCACAATTCACACGGCAAACCGTCATAAACATACAATATGCATCGATCCAAAGACATATTCACAAGATCCAAAGAAAATATTGAATCCAAAATGGCCCTAAAGAAGCTAAAAACAACAACCACATGGGTTAAACTCGGTTTATACATGCTACAACATGCATCTTCAGAACAACACCCGTGTTGAAGCATGAATTTTCCTTCAAGATCTGCACGACTAACACAAACAATGGGATCTCACCCACCAACATCGCATTGAAGGATTATGAAAGCTCCACTTACTCCAAGAATTTGAATTTTGGTCTTCCACACACTTTGTTTCCTTAAATGGCCTCTTGGTGTAATTTGGAGCCAAAACATGGATCAATGGGTTCACAATATGATCTTGTCATTTCTTGGCCACCTCTTCGCTTATAAAAGAAATCCATGAGCATGATTATTGTAATAAGAATTTTGAACAAGGTTATGCTTCTAGAATTGTGATTGATCTTCCTCTTAGCTCACCTCTTCCATGTTGTCAAGCATTCATCATAGCTCCCTTGCCTCCTTTCATCAAGGGAAAAGTGTTATTCTCATTCGGTTCCTTAACCATTTTCCAAACAAGTTTGGACAAGAAAGGCCTCCCTTAGGAAGATTGTTTGCCTCCTTTTGGAGCTCACATCTCCAAGGTGTTGTACTATCTTGACCATTGGGAAATATACAAGTGGTTTGGCTCACATTGTTTGTTGGAGTTTTCATCCTCTACTCCCTTTTCCATTTTATTTAGTTTTGTTATCATTTTCTTTTTTTTTTGTTTGGTTTTCTCTAATAATATTTTGTGGAATCACTTGGGTCACAATCCACCATCACAAAAGGGCTCCAAATATTGAGGCTTTATTGTAGACTACAAGGCCTAAACTCATTGAAAAGTGGGAAGGCACTCTTGTGCAATATTTCCCACGAAACCGTCCTTGAATTTGATGATGAGATAACTACTAATGTATGAGAGTTAGAATCTATAGAGCTAAGAGATCCCATTTGAATGAGGATACCCTGCTCACAAGTAAGTATTTCAGCAAAGGAATCAAAAGTAGGAGGGCCTTTATTTCAACGGCTTCAAATGTCCTCACCTCTGAGCTAGAATGCTTATATTTGTGACATTGACAGTTACCAAAGTATGACCCAGGGAATATCGATTTGAGTAAATGTGGAAACAAACAATGAATATCATTCTCCTAACTCAGAGAGCATTGAAAATATGAGTTGTTCATCTTTCTTCTTAATATTACAGTCCTTTAGCTAAAGCTTAGGGGATTTGAACTTGGAAATAAAGTCTTGAATTTTATCAAAATTATTACGATTTAGACTAATGAATTCATTTTCTAGTTGATGGCCATAAATCACATCTCTTTTACCAAACATTTTTTTAGGTTGATTCCATGTTTCATGGGGAGTGTCTATGCCTTCCAAGTGAAACTAGAGTTTAGGTGAAAGAGAGATACGGATTAATCCTAGGGCTTCATCACAACGATTATTCCATTTATGCTTCTCAACATTTTGAGTGGGTTGTTTCTCTGATCTTGTGGTGACTCTATATAGACCTTTACTCCTAAGTAAAACAACCAAGGTTAATTTCTAGCTAAAATAGTTGCGAGGAGTTAAAACAAGGATTGTCAACTTATCTACCATAGTAACGAAAAGAAGATGCCAAAGAAAGATAATAGAGATCACCAGAAATGTGATTGATGCTGAATTCAAGTAGTAGTTTTTAAACAGAGATGCTCACAACAAGTAGTAGAGCAAAGATGGAAGAAGCCTAACTTGAGATGCCCTACAAAAACGTCAACCCCATATTAGGAAAAGGAGATAGAGGAAGCTAACACCATGGTACTATGATACCATGTGGATTTAAACAATACAAAATGAGATCAAAACTAAGTTAATCTTCGTACAAAACAGAAACAACAGAGAACTCAAACATAGAGAAAAAACATAGTCTTCTCAAGAGAAAAAAAAATACATTATATTAAAAATTAATTGTATATAAATCAACATAAAGACTACTAAATAAAAAGAGAGATAATCTAGCATTTAATGTGTTTAGTTGAGAGCTACACCAATCAAATTTACTCACCGAGGTGAGCTTATTTGTAATGTACACCAACAATTTTCACCATGATAAGATGCTAGAGAGACATGCCCTTGAAAATGTCAAACCTCTACTACACAAGAAGGTTAGATATAAGTAAAACAAGAATGAGAGAGAACTTCTAGAAACATGATGAATAAACTAAGAAACTAAGCCCTAATGTAATAAAGGTAGGAGGCTAATGACAAGAACTGGAGATGAATAAAACTGAAATTCTCACTAATGATGAAAACTTGTAGTACCAACCCAACAGAGTTGTAAATCCTCTTTAAAAAAATAATAGAAGGAATTGACTTACAAGAATCTTTTTGCTTTGTCATTAGGTGTATTCACTTTCTAAGAAGACATGCACATGGGTATGTGCCTTCTACGAAGGTTGATCGTGTACATATGCGCCTTCATCATCTGCAAACTACATATTTATTTAAAACTAGGTGTATGCTCTTTCTAAGATAACAAGTTCTATGAGTATGTTCCTTCTGTAAAGGATGATTGTGTGGGTACATGCCTTCACCATCTTCAAACTAGGTACTAGTATATTACTGCAACGAACTGCAAATCCACAAAAGCGAAATCCATTTAAACAAAAACTTACAAAAAATGAACTAGAAACAAAAAAAAACCATGTCTTCTACAAGAGAAATAAGTTAGTATACAATGGATTTGAGCTTCATACCAAATATATATGTATTTAAAAAAATATGAAAATTAAATAATGAAAGTTAGAGTTAACCCTAAAAACAAAATTAAAAAAAATGAAAGAACACAACCCCACACAACTAATATAAAAAAAATCAAAATTTATAAAAACAAATTAAAAAGAAATTATAAAATTGGGAAAAATATATACTTAAAAAATAAACGAAAATGAACATTTGTTAAAAATTATAATTTATTTTTTAAATATTTATAGAGCATGCGCATGGTCATGTTGCCGCGGGAGAGGTTTCTCTATATTTGGCCACGCAGAAATGAGACAGACGTCTGTTCAATATTTCATACAGGCCATTTGCCGGGATGACAACTAGATCCATGTAGGTTCAGGATATGGGATTCGTTTACCGCGTATTTGGTAAATGAAGTTTGGCGCACATGGAGTTTGAGTGAACCCCGTGACTTACCATATATCTTGTCATAACAAGATAAAATTCAAAACTAATAATTTGTAACAATTTAAGTGGATTAACGTCATTTTTTATTTGTAAGATATTTTCTGTCCTCGAGCCCAGGACTTTAGGCAGATTTTTCTAGTGGACCGTCGTCTAGTGGAGTGGTACAGTCAATTTGCCATCATCATACGTCTTGATCAATAGACAACTGGCCATTCTCGACAAAGTTTGCTCGGTTGGATCACAACTGCCCTCGCTGAAAGGAACGAAGTTGTATATGGGACCATTTGGATTTTTCCGCTTATTTTTAGCCTAAATCTGGTGAATTTAACTTACAAAATTTTGTATGTTTTATTGTTTGTCTGGCAATTTTAAGTGCAAAAAAGAAATCACGTGATACCAAAACCCCAAACACTCACACTCTCTAAAATCTAGCAACATTTTTACAGGTTTTGAAAATTCCGTGAAGATTCATGGCAAAAAATGAATAAAAAAAGCCAACAATAAAGGGAAAATCATCCCCTCGAAAAGGAACAATGGATGATGGATCTTTGTTTTCTTGACTAGGTACTATGATTCACGAGCATCACACATCCCTAGATAACTAATGAAACCATGAAATGAACACACATCCCTCTAGATAACTTGTGAAGCCATGGAATGAACACATCTCACTTTACAGCCCAAATTAAAATGTGAGGGATTTAGCTTTTTTATATTTATTAAAATTATATGAATAAATAAAGATTATATCATATCCTCTTCCGCATAGCAACAAGTTGTCAAAGCACATATTTTATTATTAGATCCTCTAAGAACATAGCTCATAGTGAACATAATAACACTCCCAATATGTCTTTCATGGTCTCAGAAGACTAACAAACATGACAAAGGAAATAAAAAAGTTGCTCTTCTCCAACCTAGCTTTGAAAGGAATTACTCCTTGATATCATCAACTATGCAAAAAAATCAACTTATATGAAATTATATATATGATCAAACACTATGAAATCGAGGAGAGCAGTAACAAACATGGTAAAAAAAATTAGAAAACTTGCTCTTTTCTAACCTAGCCTAGCCTTGGAAGGAATTACCCCTTGATAATCGTCAACCATGCAAAAACACTCAACATATATGCAATTCTATATGACCGAACACTATGCAATCAATGAATCCATATCTTCTCTAAATAGTTTCATACTAGTGAGCATGTAGGAATGGGGATAACAAATTCCTAAGATGAAGTACAAGATGCAAGCAATAAGATTCATATCATTCAACCAAAACGCCAACTCCAATCTCTCCAAAAAGGACCAAGCATTCCAATGTTCAATTTATGCAACTCATCCTTTAGGATAATCCTACAAAGCTCCAAAGTCTAAGGATGATCAAAAGAAAGGAGACCATTCTCTTGATAAAGAGCATGTCACTCCCTCAAAGATTAAGAGACCGAATCCTATAAATCGCCCCAAAGAAATATGTTGCTCCTGCTCAATCTATGAGATAAAAAATATGGTATCTCTATCACACATGACTCATGCACCCTCCAATTGCAAATGGGACGATAAGTTAAAGCCCAACCTAGCTTTCTACACTCCCACTACCAATCAACTAAACTAGAAACCATCTTCCAAGGAACCTAGATGATCCAAAAATGAGGGACGATACATCTAAAAGAGAATAGATGAGATGATGTCACATAGTCTAAGAGAGCCTTAGTTTCTACTTAATTATTGTATCAAAATCCACCAACACTAAAATAATATATGCCAAGGAGTTGAACCATCAAAACATTGCACCACCCAATTGGTTTCGAGAGACTCCCTTCAATGACAAAATTAATCAAACCAAGCCACCTTATCCTTGGGAATTGTACCAACATCCCATGGCACTAAGGGAAACCCTATATCTCCACCATACTTCGACCACTGATAAGATCTCAAAATATGCTCAAGCTACCAAAATTGAGTTGTGTTTGGAAATTAGGACACATAATAAGAAAGACATGCTTGAAGAATACAACCAACAACAATCAACTTCCATATGAATGGAAGGTCCTTATGCTACTAGATATGAAGCTTACTATGCAATTTTTGGAAGCAGCAATACCACATGGTGATTATAGAAAACCCAACTCCAAAAGGAATCCTAGTATATCATTCAGTAACACTAGCTTGAATATAAGACCAAACAATAGGGATCCAATCTTGGGAGGGTATCTAAACCTACTAAACAAAATTAAGTTTTATGAGAAGTGAGTATGGAACAAAAGGAATAGCACAATGAATCTAAACAAGCAAGGGTACCATCAACAAATGCATTTTATTCTCTTAACATGAAGAGAAAAGATTCATCTACAAATTAGTTGTTAACCATTTTGGAAATATCTGAGATAAGCCTCCAATAAATGATCCATATCATCTACAATCAAGATATTTAAATAAAAGGCCAAAGGACACCCCTAATAAATATAATGATTTAAATAAATATAAAGAAGAAAGGACTTGTTAACCAAAACAAAGGATGACACATTGGTGAATAGTGTTCAACATGGCAACACATTGAAGGCCAAACCCCAAAGAGATCAACCTGTCATAAATTAAAGACTAGTCAACTAGGTCATAGACTTTGTCAAGCTGACTTTTCAATATTAAAGTCTACTATTGAGTCTCCCTTTCCCATTCCATATTCTTCCATGTAGAAACCACGATGTAAAGAATGAATCTGCATTGAACAAATCATGTTTTCTCCTAACAAACCACATACTTTGTCACTTAGTGTATTTGCAATGAAAAATACTTGGCCATAACTTAAATGAAACCATGGGAAAAGAGATAGGTTTCTAGTAGCCAATGGAATCCATCTTTGCATTCTTTGGCACAACCTTGATCATCTCTTGGTTGAAAAAGTCAAGCAATCAATAAGTAGAAAAAAAATTAAAGTCCAAAGAAAAAAAATCAATACCAATAGCATCCCACATGGCCGTATGAAAGTGACACTGAAATGACATGCATATACATGAAGAGTTAGCATTCTTCGTAGAAGACAGTGTATTAAAAGAAAAATATTCCTAGAAATATTATCTTTCTAACCTATCGCTATAACCATGTGAAACCTTACAAAGGACCATATGGCCTCAATCATCTGTAGTATCCATCACCCCATTTGTCAAAGAATAATCAGAAAAAATGTTATAAAATGTGGAGCTAAATATACCTCTAAGCTCAACGAGGTCCTTAAAAGAATTCCATTCGTGTGACACAGCCCAAACACCCTCTCCATTTCCTCCTTCCAATTGATAAAATCAAAATTAAACTTAAAATCCTCATCTCCTCCCTAAATCCACTAAAGGTGGCAGCCAACTAAAGAACCCTTGTCTAAGTAATCCTCATCCTATCAAACCACCATCTCCAAGTTCACAACCTTCTATTGATGGGTCACATGAGGGATATCCTATTCAAGAAAGGTGTGAACCTCCTCAAGTAATTATTGATATAGATGTAATTCGTTGTTACAATTCCTAGCTAACATCCTACCCCAACCTTTGATTAACTTAATAGTATGGCACACTACAACCTCCCACCAAATAATCCATCCCTGGTCCCCAATTATCCATGGGAAAATATTCCATAGTCTCTAAACAAAGGCCAATAAGTTGTATGTCTCTAGAAGGAGGCATTTAGCTTGAACAATGAAGAAGGGGGTGAATTAACATATTGTCTTAAGGAAATTATACTATGAATCAATAAATTCTCTAAACATGTCACATATATAAAAGAACATCAACATGATGAGGTTATCTAGAGAAATTCGAATCCTCCCACATCCCATAGAATCGATTTAGTCAAGATGGAACCCTATCAATACCTTGTTGGTAGTTAGACCAAGTATACCAACCTCCATAATATATCCCCTTCCACTTCCAATTGGGTTCAACAATTGAAAGAGTATATTTGTAAGAACACCAAGCAGACTTCTTTAAAATTTATACCATTGATCTTGAAAACCCACTTTACCCCCATCCCACTCCACCATATTGAAACCCCCTTCAAAAATCCACTCTACAACATGAAGAGATTCATCAAATCCCACATATGTCATTGCTTTGGTCTAAGATTAGGAGCATAGACTACATAGAAACCAACCACCCAATCCTGAATCAAAATTGTGACCCACACACCTCTATCATTTGAATTGAAACTAGATGTAACTAAAAAATTGCAAAGGTGAAAAGAGAGAAATCGCCACACCTCCAATCCATTGACAACGCTTGAAAGTCCTAAAACAATTGTTCCAACAATTATTCATTATGTTAAAAAACTTGAAACCATCAAACTTAATTCCTAAATAGAAATCATATTTACTCATACACGTTGGAGTACACTATTAGGGTCATACACCAACCCCCCCTATTTTATTAATGTACAAATCCATAAGGCCCATTAGATAATTAATGGGTAGTAACTTAATGTAAAAATCATCTCTTTATTGAATACATGCCCCTATGTGGTTGACCCTCAATAACTGAAGGACCACAATTAATTGGGGTGTTGGTTATTAAAGAATCATATATGGAGTCACAACATATGTAATGTTTGTCAAAAACTATTATTTTATTTGGAGTTTGGCTCTTGGAGGTTTCCCCCTTGAAGAGGCAAGTGAACATAACTATCTATTTTGAATTTCCCTAATACAATATATTGTTTTTTGGCTTTATCTACTCTCTCTTGTGTTTTTCTATATTTGATCTAAATTGCTAGGTATAAGTATACTATAAGTGATATCATAGCTCCTTCTTGGAACAAAAAGGAATACTTTTAACCCTAAGATTTGACTCCTTCAAATAAATCATCTTGAAATTTTTTCTCCAATTTCGTGTTTGTGATGTTTCAAGATATGCATTTTTAGGTTACAGTGAGGACATACAAAAATAGTGTGTAAACATTTCAACTTCTAGGCTCATATTCTTTCGGAGATACACATTGTGTAAGTAAAGTTTTTTGGTTAGTCGAAAAGTTTTGGTTTCTTCAAATTAATTATCTTAGACATTTTGCTCCAAATTTTTTTGTGCGACTTAAGGGTCCTAAATTTTCAAGTTACAGTGAATACATAAGGAAGTAACATGTTTCAAAATTTTATCTTTTGGATTTATATACTTTCATAGATACATGCCGGCCGTGATAGATTATAGTATGACTAAGTGATGTCAGTTGTCTCGACTCCGAATGGAGGACCATCTCAAATGAAAGCCAGTGTTTATCAGTTAGCGTCGAGAAGTTGGCCACTTCAGCCGATCAGAATCCCACCATTCGATTGAATGAGAATGACTATTCATGAAGTCGCTTTGACAATTGTTCGTAGACTTCCAGTGGGCCAAAACAATGGTTCTCTAGACCTGCGGACTATACACCACCAAAGAAGAGGGACGTGTACTCTATCAACCACCACCCCGTCTCCTCAAGTAAATGGTATAAAAAGGTTACATGTTTTAAATGTTGAAGGGTATAGATGGACGTGAATGCTGGAATTGATATATATGGTAGTCGCCGAATGCAACATGGAAGGGTTTGGTAGAAAACAATGGAAAATATAGTGGGATCATTGTGTGGTGTTAAATTTTTGTCAATGGTTAAATGTGGTTGAGTTTTGTCACCTTCCCATTCCCTTGATATCACTTAGGTTGAAGAGTTCGTATCTTAATCAACGAGTTATTTGGTCGAAGCTAAACTGATGTAATGAAGACAAGAATATTTCATTGTATAATGTAATCAAAGTCAAGTCGAGTCGGGTCGACATCGACTGCTATATAATTTTGGTTGTGGTAGGGTCCTACTAATGTAAGGTTGTGGTCGAAGTTATGTTATAAAATTTTGGTCAGATAAGTGTATTATGTGGTCATGGTTATATTTGGTTGATGAGTCATTTTATTTTGAGTCAAGTTAGTCATTGTTTTTTAAAGTGACTTTTAAAATTTTGAAGTCGAGGGGTTTAAACATGAGTCTCTTTTGAGGAAGGTGATCCTCTCTATTTTATGTAAATGAAGTTGGTCGCTTGAAAACCATTGTAGGTCGAGTTATGTTAAGTCAATCGAACTACAAGCAGTCAGTTTGGACCATGAGGAACAACCAAGCATGCACATTTTAACTTGTAGGCATCATTCAATTTCACGGCAGCATAAGACATTGAGAGCATTGAAGCAATAGAAATCTTATACCACACAGAAATAGAGATTAGAAAATGACACAAAGGACACTTTCAATGTGAATAACCCCCCCCCCCAGTATCGAAATGTTGAAATTGTTCCTGGTTGTGACCTCAAAAGGCTAGAAGGTAGAGAAATGGTGTGGAATGTTGAAGAGCCAAAAGGCCTCGCATTCCTGAGCCAATGGAGATGAGTGTCAGCCAAATGAGCCAGGGTGAGGCTTTAAACCAAAATACCTCATTGCGGAAGAGGAAAGTCGATTGCCATTGTGAGAGGGTGCTACTTCGACGACCTACTACAAGATTGAACATGAAGGCTCAAGAGTAACAAGTCACAGCAGAGCCTTGTACATGTGTTTCTTCCTATCAAGCTAGCAGCTTTTGTGGTTGAGTTACCTATGCAGACCGGTATGTATGGTCGACGCATAGTGAGGACTACTTTTGTAGGAGCAGAGACCCGGGATGTTGATGCATATTTCTGTGTTCTCTTTGGGATGAGGAAATTTTTTGTTGGTGGGGGAGATGTTGAGGTGGCTGATAGGCCTTTTCCTATGTCATCATACATTAAACAAATATATTAAGCTAATCCTTAATGAATTATAAGTTGGAGCACGTGCAACCACTCCAACCATCTACTAAATGTTAAATACACCAATTGATCATGAATAAAGCAGTTAAACGTTTGCCCATCCTCTTTGTTGGTTACTATGTGTATATTTATTGTCTTTCTCTGCTTGAATGTGCTGTGAAAGCGCAAGTTTCAATAGTGACCAATCCTATTCATTATGAAGATATCATCCTAGAACATACTCCTAAGTCTGGGGTTGCTCACCAAATTCTTCCAACGTAAGAAGAAGACAAACTGAATTCCATAAAGAAGAATCACTCATCTCTTTTTATGCTTTATCCAATATTTTAGCACCACAAAACTTGAAACCTATAGATTACATCAAGCATTGCAAAGTGGCAGTCTTGGTTGACAACAACAAGACCCACACTTTTATTCATTGGCAAGTGGTTGAAGAAATCCATTGTTATGTCCACTTGAAACCAACTTTGCATTTATGATAGCCAATGTTGTCATGATGAAATTTTGGGGGTGTTTTGTGTGAAATTTTACAAAAAGATCTAGAAACAAAGAAAATTCTCACTTAGTTTAACATAGTTGCACAAGGAAATAGAGAAGAAAAAATATACTAGAACACAAGAGATTTGGAACTCAATTGGAATAATTTCCATGCATCTATTACTCAACAATGTGTGTACATGTATAATACATTCTAAAGAGTGAACTTCATGATCCTCTAAGGGAATTCGAAATCCAATCATTGGGTAGACTTTGTTTGCATAGATTACATCACCAGACATAGTTCCAATTATAATTCCTTATAGGAGTTCAATTAACTAGTGGTAGGTGGAACATGAGGCATAGAAAAGATGATCTCAATAGGGCACATTAGTTTACTTTCACTGGTCATCGATGGTCACTATCATCCCAAAATGATGGAATCAAGGAAGGTGTGCTAGTTAACTGATGGTAGGTCCTAAAATCATGGAATACTGATGCAAGAGGCCCTCAAATAATGGATGAGGGTGCATCAAGTGTAAAAATCATGGAAGAGGGAGCATGAGTGGATAATACTGGGAAAAATGACAAAATAATAGTTTTCTATAATCAGGATAGTGATGACTATGCACTATGAAGTCAACTAACATTGTCTAAGCACTAGGTGAAGCAAATAATATTGCATGGCTAGCTACATACTCGCATGCCTAATGTCTAGATGGGACATATGTTGCTAAATAATAAAAAATGTATTCTTCTTCGATTGAATGAGATGACTGTACTTCTTATTGGTGAGAGGCTTGGTGAAGATGTTGTAGGTCCGCCTTGATCATGCATAAATTTTTCAATGTAGTGTATCCAAGAAGCATGTGTAGGAGCCCCTTGGAACTCAACTTATACTAATGGAGGAGAATCATATGAATGCTCTTGATGTGAACACATACATAATTATATCTGAATACATAATAAAAAATGCAAAATATATATGTGTTATCTCCTAATTGAAATGCATTAATGAACTTAAACAAATCAGTAACATGTGCAGCTATGTCATGGACAATGTAGCCATGAATCTTCCTTCCAAACTGATTGACCACTTGAACTAATTTCATAATGGAGCTTATGAGGCTATGGAACAACAAAATAGGAACCATGTGGAGTATAAAACATCAATTGTGAAGTTTATCCATGAGTGAGTAGGATCACAAAAAGAAAAGGCGGTGAAGTTGAAATGTGTTGTTTGTTGAGTGAACTTGTAGGGTTTTTCAATTGTGTAACCTTGAAATTTGAACCAAAAAATGTAATATCGAGTATAGAATTTTCAAACAATAGTCCAAATAGGGCCAATGTTATGGAAATCCAACCACTAAAATATATGAAAGTTTGGAATGCAACTAAAACAAGTGACATAGTTTCAGAAACCATGGGTTTGTCAACTAGCACACTAGGGGTTTGAGGGGTGTTTTATGGATCCAATGGCAGGGAGGATGGATGTGTTGGCCATACAAATATCTTAACAAATGATTTATAAAATTCATATATCTAATAGTAAGGGTTCAAATGGTCGTTAAAATATATTTCATGAGGCAAGTCAGAAACATGTGAAAAAACATAATAATTAAGAGGTGGCTCATGTAAATTGTTTGATAATTTTCCAAGGAAGGGATGGATCTTTCTTATATAGATATATCAGAATGTGCATCTATATCATAATTATAAGAAACATAAGAAGTTTTTTTTACTAGATCACTCAAAGCATGAAAATGATTACCTTGGTGAGTAGCAAACTTTGCAGGTTCCTTCTTCCTTGCGAGATCAAGAACATCATTGTTATGTTGTTCAAGAAATTGATTCATGATGTCCAAATTATTATTCAAACAATATTTCTCAGAATGGAAACCTTTGCTACAATATCCACACTTGATTCTTTCTTTCTTCATCTCCATCTTCTTGTGATAGAGACCAAGACACATAACCTTATTTGTAGTTGTTTTATTTAGTGCCATGAAGATAGTAAAAGATAAAGATACATGGTAGTCCATGTGGCTAGATCTAGCACGATATTGACTACCTTTCTTATATGTATTTCGCTTCAAATAAATCCTTCGTTCTATGTTATATTCTAAGGAACCTCAAATCCATCTCCTTATAAAGCCACTCTAGGTTACTTGGAATTGTCTTCGAAGTCACCTTCCACTTCCCTTTTATCCTTAGTGGCCGAAATATAGGCAAAAATTCTTGGGACAAGCCCCACATTAGGGGAGAGTTCTCCAAGCTCAACAATCAATTATGACTCTTCCATATCTTGATTGAGACACACCACCATCTCATCCTATATGGTGATTTATTTTCCTTAAGATGGAATAGGATGCCACTCTTCCAATTCTTTCGAGATGCTAGGTGTCAAGTTCCCAAAGACTTTAGCATTCAAAGAGTGCAACATTGCTTTCATAGAACATGAGTAGCAAAGATTTGGAATGAAATATAATTTTGCAAAGCACTCTCACTAGATTTATTGCATCACTCGCAAACAATATTCCTACACAACCTAGAACTCTAGATCTAATCTCTAAAGATATGCTTCACTTGATATCCTCTAATCTGGTGAATAAAAAACCTTCAACATAAGGAAAAAAACCCATGATTGTTGGTTTATCCACATCCACAACCCTTGAAATAATAATACTTGCAAAGTCTAAAGTACCCTTTACTCCCCAATTCATACTTGTACCTAAAGAAAAAGAGAAGTCCCCTTCTTTACTAAAAGGAAGAGAGATGGGAAATGCAGATAGTTGCAATGGGGACAATATGGCGATGATCATTCAGATGGTTATGTAGACATGGACTCATTATCTAGTGCACGGGGAGGTTGAACATGACCTAGTGTTTTCATAAAGTATGCAAACTTAATTTCTTACAAAGATATGAATAAATTTGTATCTTTTGTGATATATAGATAAAACAAATTATTTTCACTTATTTAATGTAAAATCTAATTTAACATAATATATATAATAATATGTAAAGAAATGAAATAAATATATTTATAAATCACCAAAATTATAACTTTGCAATTCCAATTCCATTCATTTCATTTGTCTTCCATGATATTGAATGCTATTATTTGCAATAACGATATATTGCATGCCATGACTTTGAATGCTATTGTTTTCAAGAACGATATATTGCATGCGATGACTTTGTTAAACATAGGAGGATGTTTAAATTTTGTTGCATTGGATAATGGCTTAAACACCCAAAACCTGATTTGTAGTTGTTTTATTTGTGCCTTGAAAATATAGTAAGGATAAAGACACATGGTAGTCCACGTGGCTAGATTTAACATGATATTGTCTACCTTTCATATATGTAGTCCGATTCAAATAAATCCTTTGTTTTCTTTTATATTCTAATATTTAAATTTCTGTCTCATATATTTTGTTTCAAACGTTTTTGTGTGAAGATTTTTAAAAGCCATGATTTTTTTAAAATTTTGCTTTACCATCCATTCGAACATATACAGGTTAATTGTAAAAACAAGGAAGGCTGAGCAGCAAGTCCCTGCCTAAAGTTTTAACATACCTAAAGTATACTTTTTGCTTTCTGTCCATTGACAAGGTAAGTAGCACCTCATCTTATATTGCTTTTCTGTCCCATTCTTTCTAGATGAAAAAGAGAAAGACACGGAATGGATGGGGTCTGTTGTGCTTTCTTTTTGAGACCCGATCCCTCTGGGCGCACTCATCACATGCCTTGCCTCAAGCAGGCTGGTGAATTGTCATTTTCCTGTAAAATTGTTTTTGTTATTTTCATATGTATGCTATGTGAATTGTCAATTTGCTGTAAAATTGTTTTTCTTATTTCCATGTGCATACTTTGTGAATCAGTGTTCATACTTTGTGAATCAGTAGTAGCTATGTAAAATGTAAGCAGCCATCCTTACCATATCAGTGGCATCCACATGAGAACTGAATTTAATAAACATCTATAATAAAAAAATGATATTGTATTTTATTTACATCATAATGGATAATGTATTATTTACATAATACGATCCCTCATAAACAAAAATGGATAATGTATTATATACGTCATATAATGTATTAAATTTATATCATACGATCCCATTTTCATATAATGTATTAAATTTATATCATACGATCCCTCATAATCCCATTTTCATATTTCAGATCTGCTTTTTGGTCCAACGGAGTGCAATACTTGGAGCAGACCGCAAAGAATTACTAAGTGGGGGTTCTATTGGGTGGAATAATAATAGAGCAAAAGCCCCAGAAGCCATAGAAACCCAATGCAGTCCAGCAGTCCAACTTTGAACTCCAAAGGAACTCCGATTCAAGGGTAGATTCGGCATGTTACTGCTCCTCTAATTGCTTGTCTCTCTAGGCATAGAAGCGCAGCTACATGCTATCTTCATGAAATGTACCCTACATTTATATCTTCATGAAATGTATACGATCTTTATGTCATAGTTTTTATGATGCTTTGGATTCTCGGAGGTGCCTTGTCTAAACTAATAGTTGTTGGAAAAATGTAATTACTCGTAGATCTCTACTTGGCTTCCAACTGACTCTGTCAGAGTCTGTACAAGCCACGATTTTGTCTGTCAGTCTGACAAGAAGGAAAAGTCCACAAGTAGGCAGCGTAATTCAATCGAATTTATTTCAGAAGCTAAGTTGTTAGGTAGATAGTTATTGCAGTGTTTAATGGAAAGTAAGTCGGCCTATGCTGAAGCAATTTTCAGATTGCCTATAAATAGAAGAAGTAATTTGTAAATAAATAAATAAACACAAGAACACAGACACAAGAGAGACAAAAAGACAACAGAGGAACTCCGGGTGAGAAAGAGAAGTCGAAGCTCAAGCTTCTGTGCATGTGATTTAGTTGGAGAGCTGAAGCTCTGTGGACCGACGAGTTTGTAACAAACAAGTTTGTATTACTTTGTATTTCCGCATAGTTAAATATATGAAATAGTTTGTGGTTGAATTCTAGATTATTTGGCCGCACATATTTCCAGATTTACTTCTGTAAATGTCTTTTACAATTACTAATAAGTAAAAGAACAAGAACCCATAAAAATCTCACCATGTGAAAGTTCGAAGTTTTACGGCACTTCGGTCGACCCAAATCTTCCTACTTATTTGGGCATATGTTTTTCATAAGTTATTTGGATTTGTAAAAGTGGGTAGTTTACTTCATCTTACTCACAGGTAAAAACATAATTTGTAATTTCTTAAGTCTTTAAACTAAGAAACATATTCTATCAACTTGGTCGCATCTATCAACTTGATCGCAGATAAGTTGATCGCAGATAAGTTGATCGCATCTATCAACTTGATCGCAGATAAGTTGATCACAGGTAAGTTGATCGCAGGTATCAACTTGATCGTAGGCAAGTTGATCGCACCTACCAACTTGATCGCAAGTATTAACTTGGTCGCAGCAACCGAAATGCTCAAAGAAAACAACTGGTCGAAGTGAAAAGTGATTTTTTTATTTATAAATATTGACTGAGCCCTAAACCCAAGTTTAGTCGGCTCGGTTTTGGCTATCTGGTATCAGAGCGAGGTTATATCAGAGCGAGGTTATATCAGCCCAAGGTTTATAACAGCCCAAAATTTTAGGAAAGAAATCTTGTCTTAAAAGGTGGAAATTAATTTTCTACGGAAAGTTAATTAAAAATTAAAAATGGCGTCCACTTCTGGTTCATTGCAGCCTCCAAGTTTTACAGGAAAGAATTATGAATATTGGTCTTTAACAATGAAGGCTTTATTCAGAGGACAAGATGTCTAGGAGATAGTTCAGCATGGTTATGCAGAACCAGGAGACATGGCTGCATATAACAATCTCACACAGGCTGAGAAATATGTCTAGAGAGAACAGAGGAAGAAAGATGGAAAAGCTCTGTCCTTCATACATCAAGCTATGCATGAGAGCATACTCCCAAGAATAGTAGCAAAGATTAATGCCAAGGAAGCATGGGATACATTGGAAACTGCCTATCAAGGTTTGGATAAGGTAAAGACATCCAAGCTGCAGATTCTGAGAAAAGTCTTTGAATCTCTGTGCATGAAAGATTCATAGAATGTAGACACATTCTACACCAGAGTTGTTGGGTTGATAAACCAACTAAAATCTCATGGAGAACCCGTATCAGACCAAAGGGTTGTTGAAAAAATTCTTAGAAGTCTTCCTCCAAGATTTGAAAATTTGGTTGACCTTAGAGGAACACACAAACATGTCGACATTCAGCATTGATGAGCTGCAAGCTTCACTCATCAATCATGAACACAGAATCAGCAGATCACAGACATCACTGGAAGGTGCATTTGCAGCACAGTCATCCATAAGTCGTGGTAGAGGCAGGGAAAGAAACAACTTCAGAGGCAGAGGAAGAAGTTCTTCAAGAGGAGGACGAGGCAGAAGTCTTGCAAATGTCGGTGGTAGAGGAGATAACCAGAACCCAAGTCAGCCAAGTGGCCAGAGGTTTGATAAATAAAAATTTCAATGTCATTACTGTAAGAAGTTTGGTCATTATGCATATGAATGCAGGAAGAAGCAATATGACCAAGGAAGGAAAATCCCAAGTTAGTCGACCGGCACCAGCACTTCGACAGGTGCAATGTTAATGGCATCGACATCTCCACTTGAATGCAATGCTGTTCAAGAAAGTCCACATGACATATGGTACTTAGACTCAGGATGCAGCAACCACATGACTAGTAATTTAAATCTATTTTCCAGTCTAGATACTTCAGTTAAAACTGATGTTACACTTGGAAACAATGTCCAAGTTACTATCTTAGGAAAAGGCACTGTTGATATTCTAACCAAACAGGGGGAGAGTAAGTATATCCCTGATATCTACCATGTCGAAAGTCTGAAACATAATCTGTTAAGCATTGGACAGTTGTTACAAAAAGGCTACAGAGTCTACATGGAAGATGAACACTGTGTGATCAAAGACAAGCGTCCAAGCGACCAGATAATAGAAAAAGTGCCGATGACAAGCAACCGCTTGTTTCCATTGAGGATAGTTCCCAACATAAAAGGGAAGACAAAGACAAGAGCTGCATTCAAGGCAGAAAGTGAAGAAACAGTCGAGATCCTCGACAAGAGAGAAAATTGCAGCGCTAATTTGCAAGCTGCATTTTAGACAGAAGTTCAGGATGAATCCTGGTTGTGGCATTTCAGATTTGGACATCTGAATTTTGGTGGGCTGAAGCTACTTCACACAAAGAATATGGTGAAGGGATTACCATTGATCGACAGACCAGAGAGGGTTTTTGAAGGCTTCATTTTTGGCAAGCAGCACAGAGAGACACTTCCAGTTGGAAAGTCCTATAGAGCACGCACACCACTTGAAATTATGCACTCTGACATCTGTGGTCCAATGCAGACATCATCCATTGGTGGCTGCAAATATTTTCTAACCTTTATTGATGACTACTCAAGAAAGACATGGGTATATTTCTTGAAACACAAATCTGATGCATTTGGTTATTTTCAGCAGTTCAAGGCACTCGTGGAGAACCAGAGTGGTCACCACATCAAGATCTTAAGGACCGACAGAGGAGGTGAATATGTTTCAAATGAATTTCTAAATTTTTGCAAGACCCATGGCATATAGAAACAATTCACTGCACGGTATACACCTTAGCAGAACGGTATTGCCGAAAGAAAGAATAGAACCATCATGGAGATGGCACGCAGCATGTTGGCAGCCAAGCATTTGCCAAATGAGAATTGGGGTGAAGCAGTCGCAACTAATGTATACATTATGAACCGATGACCAACAAAGAGTGTGAAGAACAAAGTTCCCCAAGAAGCATGGACAGGTATGAATCATAGTGTTTCACATTTAAAAGTTTTTGGTTGTGTTGCATATGCTCATATTCCAGATGAGTTGAGAAGGAAGCTAGACAAGAAGGGACAGAAATGTATTTTTGTAGGCTATTCAAAAGACACAAAAACATACAAGATATATGACCCCGTCACAAGGAAAGTGATAATCAGTCAGGATGTTCAATTTGTCGAGAATGAATCATGGGATGGAACTGTCGACATAAATGTCAAGATCATGTCCAACATCGACAATGATGATATGGAAGAGGAAGTGGTTCAAATACCACATGTAAGTCAACCGGTAGGAGCACCGTCGACTCCCATGACACCAAGACATGGTTCAACACAAGGACCATCGACACAAGTAGCAGCGCAAGCTACACCGACAAGTACACCAAGAGGACAACAGACTCCATCAAGCATTTCGTCGAGGTCGACATCCACAGAACCGGTGAAGACAAGAAGTCTGCGAGAGATATATGAAGGTGGTACACCTAATTCATTCTCTCTGTTTGCATTATTTTCCCCTATATATGATCCACTAACATTTGAAGAAGTTGTTGAAGAAGAAGTATGGGCACAAGCCATGGATGAAGAAATAGAATGCATTGAGAAAAACCAGACAAGGATGTAATCAGTGTTAAATGGATTTATAAGACAAAGGAAGATGCTGATGGGAATGTGCAAAAGCACAAGGAAAGAATGGTAGAAAGAGGGTTCACATAGCAACCCGGCATCGACTTCACTGAAACGTTTGCACCTGTTGCATGCATGGATACAGTCAGAACAGTTTTGGCCATTGCTGCACAAAACAAATGGCATGTTCATCAAATGGATGTCAAGTTGGAATTCTTGAATGGCTATCTAGAAGAGGAAGTATATGTGGAACAACCACAAGGGTATGAAGTTCCAGGTCAAAAGCACAAAGTGTACAGGATGAAAAAGGCACTCTATGGTTTGAAGCAAGCTCCTAGAGCTTGGTACAGTCGTATTGATTCCTATCTCATTGAAAATGGATTTCACAGAAGTGAAAGTGAACCGAATTTGTACACCAAAGTCGATGCGCAAGGTAAGATGTTAATTGTCTGCCTATATGTATATGATTTAATATTTACTGGTGATTATGGCATAGCAGATTTTAAACCAGTCATGGAAAGTGAATTTGAAATGACTGATCTGGGGCTTATGAAGTTTTTTCTGGGCATTGAAGTTCAATAGTCTGAAAGTGGTATCTTTAAATCACAGTCTAAGTATGCAAGTGAAGGTTTAAAAAGGTTTAACATGTCTAACTATAAGACAGCCCCAACACCAGTAATAACAGGTTTAAAATTAAGCAAGGATGATGAAGGATCCACTATAGATCCTACGCTGTTCAAAAGGCTTGTTGGAAGCCTTATGTATTTGACAGCAACAAGACCAGACATTATGTATGGTGTAAGTCTGATCTCAAGATTCATGGAGTCACCAAAAGACTCACATTGGCAAGCAGGTAAAAGAATTCTGAGGTATGTAAGTGGCACAAAAGACCTTGGTATTATGTATTCAACTTCAGAAAATTTTAAACATATTGGTTACACTGACAATGACAATGGAGGCAGCATAGATGACAAGAAAAACACATCTGGATACACATTTCATTTTGGTACAGGTGTTGTTTCATGGGATTCAAAGAAACAGCCCATAGTAACTCTATCTTCAGCTGAAGTAGAGTATGTTGCAGCAACAAGTGCTGCATGTCAAGCTGTCTGGATGAGAAGAGTCTTAAAAGACTTGTCACAGAACCATCAAGAACCAACAACAATCTTCTGTGACAACAATTCAGCCATAGCATTATCAAAGAATCATGTGTTTCACAAGAGAACCAAGCACATCGATACCAAGTGCGAGTATGTGATTTTATTCCAGAGTTTTGTGGAAAGATCCAATAGTACATTCAACATGTCGATATGGAACGGTGGCAAGATGATCAATTCAGGATATGCCGAGACACCTTCCGTCTTGGAACAATACTATTAGTGGTTGAATTTGTGGAAAATTACACCCTACAACCACAAAATGAAATTCAAAGTCAATACTATCACTCAGAGCAGGTGAGCATAATGGTGCATATCACATATCGACATGGGAAAGATAACAATGAAGAGAAATGTATGATACTGAAATAAATTCACTTCAACATAAGTGACGACCAGATCCATGACATCCATTACGTGCAACATTGCTTTAAATTATTTTATGATCACGTGATAGCTATGGATATACCATTTTATCATCATTTCATTCGGTTAGATTGTTGTGCTGGACAGTTCAAGAATGCACGTGTATTTGAATGGTTGTGTTTGTTGCACATAAAATACAAGGTGCCACATGTATGGAACTACTTTGAAACTGGTCATGGAAAAGGAGCGCACGATGGTGCTAGTGCATGCATTAGAACTGCCCTTCGAAGGGAAGAGATGAAGTTTACATGTGCTCGCCTTCGAGACGCTGCATCTATAGTCCAATGGTGTGCATCTGTCATGGGAGAACAAGCAACAAGGAAACACTTAGTGTGAAGAATATTCTGGGAGGTGACAAATGTGGACCGATCACAAACACATCGGGTGAACACTGTGCATGGAACTTGATAGTTTCATTCAATTAGAAGCTCAAACAACTCGGCCCTACAAATTTGGACAATATTGAAGGATTTCTTTTGCAGTTCCTGTAGCATCAGTAAATGGGATGATTGTGAGGATACGGATACCATTGATACATGGGATCGAGTGACACTTGGCACCAATTGCAACGGGGTTAATGAACTAGACCATTTGGAAGATGATCAGACACATATTTCTACAGAATATGATCACATATCGGATCTCATACAAGTAGGTACATGAGTAGTACCTAACTAAGAAAATGCATTTATGTATTGTTTACTCGACCTATATAGAATTTAATTTATGTAGAAATTAGAAATGCAAGACCTTATTTAGAAAATGTATTGTTAACTCGACCTATTTCCTTTCACAGGTTAGATATATGCAGTGGTTGCCTCAAAAAATAATGAATGGGGTTCTGACTATTGGTTGGCACATTGCTTAGAGGGGAAACAAACCATTCTAGAACCTGTTACAGATGATGAAAATATTGAATTCCCAACTGGCTCGATGGTTATAAAAGGGGAGTACTTGACACTTGCAGCACAATAGAAAAGGAAGGGTGGGTATGTATATCAGGATTATAGACCAGGAGCTATTGTATACCACTTCACCAACCTAGTAGTTGGTATAAACATCAAGGTAAGTACACTTGGTCACAAAAATAAGTCACATGTACGATACTTTCTATCTCATACAGAGCACGAAAGATTGATGGACACCATCGGTAATAGAGATGCTCTGGATGGCCTACTTGTATGAGTGCATTTTCAGGTGCATTATTTAACCTTTAAAGTGAATTCTGAAGCACAATTTCAATTATTTAGCCTTACTTTATTCCCAATGTATATACCTGTGATTGACAGATACCATTCACAGACATAGTATTATTCAGAGGATACTGGACACTATAAACACAATCGTACAACCTCGGGTGAGTTATCTATAAATAATGTTTGCAAATTTTCATTGGGTTCTCTTTTCTTTCTTATTATGTTACTAATGTCTATCCTTTCATGTGCCTAGGATACAAACACCATCTACGACACATTGGAGGCACCAATAATGGTGTCTTTAAACACCACCAAATAGAGTTCGGAAAATAACATGCTCTCAAGTTGTTGAAATTTACATTTCTTGAAGTTTTTAGTTTAATATACATTTAATTACATTGCCATGTACATATCAGAAACAAACTAGGCTTACATGATCACCAATACTTGCATGCACAAACTGGGCTTTCATGAACACTAATTTGCATGCACAAACTAGGGTTGACAAGCTTTGAGATGAAACTAGGGATTAGTGAGAAATTTGCAAGTTAAGAGAGGGAACTAGAAACACATGATCACCAATACTTGGATGCACCAACTATGCTTTCATGAACACCAATTTGCATGCACCAACTAGGGTTGGCAAGGTATGATATGGAACTAGGGTTTAGTGAGCACTTTGAAAGTTAATAGAGGGATCTAGAAACACATGATCACCAATACTTGCATGCACAAAATAGGCTTTGATGAACACCAATTTGCATGCACCAACTAGGGTCGACAAGGTATGAGATGGAACTAAAGTTTAGTGAGCAATTTTCAAGGTAAAAGAGGGAACTAGAAACACATGATCACCAATACTTGCATGCACCAACTAGGATTTCATGAACACCAATTTGAGTGCTCCAACCAGGGTTGACAAGGTATTATATGGAACTAGGGTTTAGTGAGCAATTTGCAATTTAAGAGAGGGAACTAGAAACACATGATCACCAATACTTGCATGCACCAACTAGGCTTTCATGAACACCTATTTTCATGCACCAACTAGGGTTGACAAGGTATGAGATGGAACTAAGGTTTAGTGAGCAATTTGCAAGTTAAGAGAGGGAACTAGAAACACATGATCACCAATACTTGCATGCACCAACTAGGCTTTCATGAACACCAATTTGCATGCACCAACTAGGGTAGACAAGGTATGAGCTGCAACTAGGGTTCAATGAGAAATTTGCAAGTTAAGAGAGGGAATTAGAAACACATGATCACCAATACTTGCATGCACCGACTAGGCTTTCATGAACACCAATTTGCATGCACCAACTAGGATTGACAAGGTATGAGATGGAACTAGGGTTTAGTGAGCAATTTGCAAGTTAAGAGAGGGAACCAGAAACACATGACCACCAATACTTGCATGCACCAAATTGGCTTTCATGAACACCAATTTGCATGCAGCAACTAGGGTTGACAAGGTATGGGATGGAACTAGGGTTTAGTGAGCAATTTCCAAGTTAAGAGAGGGAACGAGAAACATATGATCACCAATACTTGTATGCACCTACTAGGATTTCATGAACACCTATTTGCATGCACCAACTAGGGTTGACAAGGTATGATATGGAACTAGGGTTTAGTGAGCAATTTGCAAGTTACGAGAGGGAAATAGAAACACATGATCACTAATACTTGCATGCACCAACTAGGCTTTCGTGAACACCAATTTCAATGCACCAACTAGGGTTGCCAAGGTATGAGATGGAACTAGGGTTTAGTGAGAAATCATGCAAGTTAGGAGAGGGAACTAGAAACACATGATCACCAATACTTGCATGCACCAACTAGGCTTTCATGAACACCAATTTGCATGCACCAGCTAGGGTTGCCAAGGTATGATATGGAACTAGGGTTTAGTGAGCAATTTTCAAGTTAAGAGAGGGAACTAGAAACACATAATCACCAATACTTGCATGCACAAACTAGGCTTTCATGAACACCAATTTGCATGCTCGAACTAGGGTTAACAAGGTATGAGATGGAACAAGGGTTTAGTGATCAATTTGCAAGTTAAGAGAGGGAACTAGAAACACATGATTACCAATACTTGCATGCACCAACTAGGCTTTCATGAACACCTATTTGCATGCACCAACTAGGGTTGACAAGCTATGAGATGGAACTAGGGTTAAGTGAGTAATTTCCAAGTTAAGAGAGGGAACTAGAAACACATGATCACCAATACTTGCATGCACCAACTAGGATTTCATGAACACCAATTTGCATGCACCAACTAGGGTTGACAAGGTATGATATGGAACTAGGGTTTAGTGAGCAATTTGCAAGTTAAGAGAGGGAACTAGAAACACATGATCACCAATACTTGCATGCACCAACTAGGCTTTCTTGAACACCAATTTGCATGCACCAACTTGGGTTGACAAGGTATGAGATGGAACTAGGGTTTAGTTTGCAATTTGCAAGTTAAGAGAGGGAACTAGAAACACATGATCAGCAATACTTGGATGCACCAACTAGGCTTTCATGAACACAAATTTGCATGCACCAACTAGTGTTGACAAGGTATGAGATGGAACTAGGGTTTAGTGAGCAATTTTCAAGTTAAGAGAGGGAAGTAGAAACACATGATCACCAATAATTGCATGCACCAACTAGGCTTTCATGAAGACCTATTTTCATGCACCAACTAGGGTTGACAAGGTATGAGATGGAACTAGGGTTTAGGGAGAAATTCACAAGTTAAGAGAGGGAACTAGAAACACATGATCACCAATACTTGCATGCACCAACTAGGCTTTCATGAACGCCAATTTGCATTCACCAACTAGGGTTGACAAGGTATGATATGGAACTAGGGTTTAGTGAGAAATTTGCAAGTTAAGAGAGGGAACTAGAAATACATGATCACCAATACTTGTATGCACCAACTAGGATTTCAGGAACACCAATTTGCATGCACCAACTAGGGTTGACAAGGTATGAGATGGAACTAGGGTTTAGTGAGAAATTTGCAAGTTAAGAGAGGGAACTAGAAACACATGATCACCAATACTTGCATGTACCAACTAGGCTTTCATGAACACCAATTTGCATGCTGCAACTAGTGTTTGCAAGGTATGAGATGGAACTAGGTTTTAATGAGCAATCATGCAAGTTAGGAGAGGGAACTAGAAACACATGATCACCAATACTTGCATGCACCAACTAGGGTTGACAAGGTATGAGATGGAACTTGGGTTTAATGAGAAATTTGCAAGTTAAGAGAGGGAACTAGAAACACATGGCCCTGTAGAAATTGGAAACCAACTAGGCTTTCATGAACAACACTTTTCATGCTATCACTAGGGTTGACAAATAATGAGATGGAACTTGGGTTTACTTCAACCAATTTAGGGTTTGTAGGGTATGATGTATGTTAGTATAATAGGGTATTGTAGGGTATGATATGGCATATATTACACATGCATGCATGACTTAATGTTATGGTATATTGTTAGTATGTTATGGTATGGTATGTTATTGTACGTTAGTATGGTATGATGTTAGTGTCATAGGTTAATGTAGGGTATGTTATTATGTGTTAGTATGGTATGATGTTAGTATCATAGGGTATTGTACGGTATGATATGGTATATTACACATGCATGCATGACTTAGTGTTATGATGTTAATGTATGGTATGTTAGTATTGTATGATGTTAAAGTATGTTATGTTATGGTATGTTATTGTATGTTAGTATGGTATGATGTTAGTGTCATAAGCTATTGTAGGGTATGTTATTGTATGTTAGAATTGTATGATGTTAGTATCATAGGGTATTGTAGGGTATGATATGGTATATATTACACACCCATGCATGACATAGTGTTATGATTTTTAATGTATGTAATTTAGCTAGTGTATGGTATGGTTATGATGTTAAAAAGTTGACGATAGCCATAATGTTAAAAAGTTGATGAGTCGTAAATTCTTCCTTTAAGTATTGGAAATTCATAAGTTAGAACACATGCGAACCACACATATCATTATATCACATAGGTGAACCACACATATCATGTTCCAAGATCAAGTCAACCATATATGTATAAATTTGAACCTTGCTTTATATTATATATGTATAGAAATAATGTTACAAAAATTGTCATGCCACATGGCCATAATACAAAATAGTGGATCAAAAAGTACATCTATGTGTACATATGAACAAAAAGTTACATCTATGCATGCCCCCTATACATTTATTCTAGTTATCCCCCCTTTCGCTGCCACTGCCAGTATCTTCAGAGAAGTCTAGCTTTCTTTTCCGACTGCTCATTAGTGATCCCCATCGCTGAACAAGAGGGATAGGTTACATCAGTGGAGACTGCAAAAAAACCAAATTTTGTAAGTTAATTTACCAACCTTTAAAAATTCTATGTACATTTATTCGAATTCCAAAACCAAAATAACATTTTTACTTACTATACGTGAGTAAGTAATGGTGGGTCGTGGTGCCTCACTAATAGCGACCCTGATTGGGTACTCTTCAAGCACCACTTGCTCACTATCAAGCTGCATAAAAAAATATATATGCCAATGTCAACAAATATACATGTACCTTGGGGGGGAAGAGGTGGGTCACAAATTTGTGTCTCTTCAAGCATGAAATCAGAGAAAGCAATACACAAATGTAAAAATAAAGCGATACATAAACATACTTGCTGGCTCGTCAAAGGTGGGCCACCGATTTGGTGCTCTTCATGCACCAGTGCCTCACTAGGGGCATGCATAAAGTAACATATATGTCAATTTTAGATAAAATAGTGAATCAGAGACATATATACTACATGGACGGAAAATGATGTTACCAAAGAAAGCGAAACATACATGTACCTGGATGGGGGGAAGAGGTGGGTTGAAAACAACCTCGCTTTGGTGCTCCTCAAGCACCACTATCACAATAGGTTCCTGCATAAAGTAACATATGTCAAAGTGATACAAGTAAAATGAATTTTCCAAGGAAAGAGAAACATAATTAAAATCATATTTCAAATAATACCTGTGTCTCGGAATCTACCTATGCATGAGAGGGAATAGGCTGAAATACGATATACTCATTCTTATCACCCTGCATAAAACATGGTGTATCAAAATTAGGATTTATTGAATGTTACAATCTATACTATAAATATGTAAATAAAGTTGACAAATTAACAAGTTTAGTTCTTACCCCTATTGGTCGAGAATCAAACCCATATGCAATATTGACAGCCGCATCAATGTTCTCAACATTGATCGGCAGACTATGTGACTGTGGTGTGCCATGGGACACCAGCTGTATATTTGTTCACATAATTAAATAAAAATAAATTGTGAAACAATTGAAAATTTTGAAATGAAACAAAATATAATATGAAAATAATGAGTTTTACTTACAAAGCGAAGTAATCCATCGTCTTGGAAGGCTAAAGCAGGGCCATAGCATATGCCCCCACACAATGTGCAAGGGTGTTTAGTAACATGACACTCTCAATGCTCTACATCTCCTGTGTGATCTGTAGATGGGGCCACCTTAGAAGTGTCAGCCCCTTGGTCTACATTGCCTTGGACATCAGTCCCATGCTAAAGCAATGTATCTGCCAAGTCAAATAATGCCTCCTGTGTATTTTCAATCATAGGACCTGCAGGAGGATATATCCAAGGGGGTTTTGGTGTGCATGGAGGGCGTGGCACACAATTAGGATCCGTCCTGGCACCTTCCCTATATTGGGGAATCCCATGACCAACAACTTGGAAACCTAAGAGATCGAAGTAGTTAACATGTTTCCCTAGGATGAATTATGCATACAACTTCCTAAGGAAATAAAATGGGATGTCCCTATTCCCATGAGGGTCTTAATCGAAGACCATATACCAACGATCCATCCAATTGGCCTTTATATTTGGTTCAATGCACTAGTCTATGGAAATGTGTGGTCAACTGGTGGGTGGAACCAATCCAGTGTTAGGGTCCTGGAATAATGAAAATAATTTGTCTTTTGTAATTTTAATGGCTTTGATGTCTTTATAACTCAATCCATCGGAGCAGTATTTCCTCCTAGATTCTCTGTACGAGGGTATGATATGGTATATATTACACATCCATGCATGACATAGTGTTATGATTTTTAATGTATGTAATTTAGTTAGTGTATGGTATGGTTATGATGTTAAAAAGTTGAGGATAGCCATAATGTTAAAAAGTTGATGGGTCGTAAATTCTTCCTTTAAGTATTGGAAATTCATAAGTTAGCACACATGTGAACCACACATATCATGTTCCAAGATCAAGTCAACCATATATGTATAAATTTGAACCTTGCTTTATATTATATATGTATAGAGATAATGTTACAAAAATTGTCATGCCACATGGCCATAATACAAAATAGTGGATCAAAAAGTACATCTATGTGTACATATGAACAAAAAGTTACATCTATGTATGCCCCCTATACATTTATTCTAGTTATCCCCCCTTTCACTGCCACTGCCAGTGTCTTCAAAGAAGTCTGGCTTTCTTTTCTGACTGCTCATTGGTGATCCCCATCCCTGAACAAGAGGGATAGGTTACATCAGTGGAGACTGCAAAAAAACCAAATTTTGTAAGTTAATTTACCAACCTTTAAAAATTCTATGTACATTTATTCAAATTCCAAAACCAAAATAACATTTTTACTTACTATACGTGAGTAAGTAATGGTGGGTCGTGGTGCCTCACTAATAGCGACCCTGATTGGGTGCTCTTCAAGCACCACTTGCTCTCTATCAAGTTGCATAGAAAAATATGTATGCCAATGTCAACAAATATACATGTACCTTGGGGGGGAAGAGGTGGGTCACCAATTTGGGTCTCTTCAAGCACCAAATCAGAGAAAGCAATACACAAATGTAAAAAGAAAGCAATACATAAACATACTTGCTAGCTCGTCAAAGGTGGGCCACCGATTTGGTTCTCTTCATGCACCAGTGCCTCACTAGGGGCATGCATAAAGTAACATATGTGTCAATTTTAGATAAAATAGTGAATCAGAGACATATATACTACATGGACGGAAAATGATGTTACCAAAGAAAGTGAAACATACATGTACCTGGATGGGGGGAAGAGGTGGGTTGACAACAACCTCGCTTTGGTGCTCCTCAAGCACCACTATCACAATAGTTTGCTGCATAAAGTAACATATGTCAAAGAGATACAAGTAAAATGATTTTTCCAAAGAAAGCGAAACATAATTAAAAGCATATTTCAAATAATACCTGTGTCTCGGAATCTACCTCTGCATGAGAGGGAATAGGCTGAAATATAACATACTCATCCTGATCACCCTGCATAAAACATGTTGTATCAAAATTAGGATTTATTGAATGTTACAATCTATACTATAAATATGTAAATAAAGTTGACAAATTAACAAGTATAGTTCTTACCCCTATTGGTGAAGAATCAAACCCATATGCAATATTGAGAGCCGCATCAATGTTCTCAACATTGATCAGCAGACTATGTGACTGTGGTGTGCCATGGGACACCAGCTGTATATTTGTTCACATAATTTGTTATATAATTAAATAGAAATAAATTGCGAAACAATTGAAAATTTTGATATGAAACAAAATATAATATGAAAATAATGAGTTTTACTTACAAAGTGAAGTAATCCATCGTCTTGGAAGTCTAAAGCAGGGCCATAGCATATGCCTCCACACAATGTGCAAGGGTGTTTAGTAACACGATGCTCTCAACGCTCTGCATCTCCTGTGTGATATGTAGATGGGACCACCTTAGAAGTGTCATCCCCTTGGTCTACATTGCCTTGGACATCAGTCCCATGCTAAAGCAATGTATCTGCCAAGTCAAATAATGCCTCCTGTGTATTCTCAATCACAGGACCTACAGGAGGATATAGCAAAGGGGGTTTTGGTGTGCGTGGAGGGCATGGCACACAATTAGGATCCGTCCTGGCACCTTCCCTATCTTGGGGAATCCCATGACCAACAACTTGGAAGCCTAAGAGATCGAAGTAGTTAACATGTTTCCCTAGGATGAATTCTACATACAACTTCCTAAGGAAATAAAATGGGATGTCCCTATTCCCATGAGGGTCTTAATCGAAGACCATATACCAACGATCCATCCAATTGGCCTTTATATTTGGTTCAACGCACTAGTCTAGGGAAATGTGTGGTCAACTGGTGGGTGGAACCAATATAGTGCTAGGGTTCTGGAATAATGAAAATAATTTGTCTTTTGTAATTTTAATGGCTTTGATGTCTTTATAACTCAATCCGTCAGAGCAGTATTGCCTCCTGGAATCTCTGTACGAGCTAATGTTGTACATATCTCCTTGGGATTTGGATATTGTGTTTGTTATTGTGTCCAATGCATCGACTAAATACTCTCTCAAATGACCCCCCCCCTCTAATAGATGAGCTAAGGCGCCTCAATGACGCCAAATGCGCAATAATCTGTGAGTTTCTATCTTGTTCCCCCTCCAGGTTTGGGTTTGAGTTAGGTTGTGGGTTATTAGAGGGTGGGTTTTCCACATTGTCTTGTTCATTTCTGTTGTGTGTTAAGATTTAAACAAAAAAATACAAGTTATTTTGCTTAATCATTATTTGATATCATTCAATTTTTTTTATTAAATTTGTTTAAAATAATTATAAACTATAAAATTATGGAAAACAATAAAGAATTGAAGACTAACTGAAATGGATAAGAGCATTTACCTGCCATTGGAGCCAATCCTCCTCCAACTCGAACTCGAACTCGACCTCCAAAACCTAAAATGCAAATCGCCTCTGCGTTATTTCACCCACACGGTTTTTCACTGTCCTGATCCTATGCAAATGATATTTGAGAGGCCTGCGGCCTCTGTTTTATTTCTTTTTTTACTTTTCAATATCGCATATGCGATATATTGCACTTGCGATATATATCACATATGCAATATATATCCCATATGCGATATATCACATATGCGATATTGTAAATGTGAAATATCGCATATGCCCCATCCTTCTTCATACCTAAATAATTAAATAAAAGAATTAAAATTTAGTAGTCTATAAGTCACTTTAGTGGATTGTAAGTCACTTTATATAGTCTATAAAATATTTTTGGTAATGTGAAGCATGCAACTAGAAAGGTTATTTTTCTCATTATGTTGGTGTAAACATATTGTTATTGTTCTAAGCATTTACAAACATGGTTTTGGAGCCATAGTAAAGGCCATCCGGAGCCATAGTAAAGGCCATCCGAACCAATTGAAGGATTAATTTAGTGTAAGAACACAAACAAGATATGCCTAAAGTAATGTTATCCAACAGGCATGAACTTAAATAAAGATGAGAAGGAGGTTACTGAAATTTCAGTGAAAATTTATGAGAGATGGGTAACGGCAAACGAACTTGACAAAAATTTACAGGAGGAAATAAGAAAACTATGTAGTCATATTGTTGATAACAAGTAGAGGATGTAATATATTTAGAGCAAAGCTTTGTGGAGGCTTCAATCTTTGTTGATTCCAAGCTAGCATGAAATAATAATTATTTCCTTAAGCAACTTACTTAAATTACTAGTGATTTCCATGAAGAGTGGTGTTAACAACACAAATAGAACATGGATATTTGAGTGACACTCCACAACTTGAAAGTTTTGTGAGGCTATGGGAGTCCTTGATGAAGGAAGACCCACTTTGCTTTCATTAGCATGTCCTTGAAGTAGTCACATGTGCAGAGAAATGCAAGTGGTGTGATAGAAAAATTAATATTTGAAACATGAACTAGGGCCTTTCGTGTTGGCCATTTATTGTGGTTATGCTTCTTGTAATAATAGAAGATGAAGAATATTTAGGTGATGCTATGCAACTTAATCCTTTTGCGAGGCTATGCGACTCCTTTTTAAATGACCGATGAAGGAATACTCACTCCAATTTTGGCATTTTCATGGTGTAGTCACACATATAGCCAAATAGAGATGGTGTGATAGAAAAAGAAAGAAATGAAACTTGAAATAGGATTTTCATTTGGTTGTTTCTCCTTGGTAAAAAAACTATGTGAAAATACATGTAGAAAGTTACAAATGTCAATAGTTTGTCAAGAAATGGGTTTCCCATTGAGGAGGAATTGGAAACAAATGCAATACATAGGATTCTCGTGTGGTTTGGTATTGAGGTGGTTTTGTAAATGTTGAATATCGCATATGCGATATTTAACATTTACAAAATGCATATGCGATATATTGCATATGCGATACTTTTTTACAAACCTTAGCCTTGTGTTTGGGCTCGGGTTATTTCGAACGTACCATCAATAACGCATATGCATTCTTGATTTACTTCAGAAGTGCGTTTATGATTTTTTAAGTGGCACTAAAAAGTGGAACCAACTTCGTGCGAGCACGCCACAAAATTTTATATAATACAAAATATAAATTTAATTTATATAAATATTTAATTATTAATAAAACTACAAAATGTTTATTAAAACATTTGATAGTTTATTTAGTTTTAATCCATTAATCTTTAATTCAATATGTAAAATATATATAATAAAAAATAAAATATTGATTTAACAAAATTTTGATTTATAATTAATTATTATAAAATATAGTTCTATAATATAATATTTATATAGTGGAAGAATTCTATATATTTTGAAATTATGAAAAATAATTTTTCTCTTAATTAAAAAAAATTATTATTTGAAAAATAAGATTTTTTTTATAATTGCCTAAGATGAGGAATATTTTGTAACGTTATATGAGGAAGATCTTGTAATTATTGTCGATATTATGTTGTAAAGCCTCTTACTAACAAAATAATAAAAAAATAAAAAATTTAATTATTTGCTAAGATATATGTCTGCCACAAAAACAACCTAATATGGGGGAAATGGTGCAATGCTCATACCTAACAAAACAATAAAAAAAAAAAAAAAGCCCCAAAAAATGTTCGTGAGAAAAGCAACACAATATGGGAGAGATGTTGTAATGTTTCTACGTAACAAAATAATAAAAAATAATAAATTGAATTATCCGCAAAAAAATGTTGCCCTTCCACAAGGTTTTAAAACCACGTGAAAGGTCCCTAAACAACCCATGGTTTTATTATACATGGTTTAAGAAGGCCTTGCAAATGGTCTTAAAACCATCTGCAAGACCTCCTAAACGACCCATGGTTTTATTATAGATGTTTTAGGAGGGCCTTGCAAATGGTTTTAAGACCATGTACAAGGCCTCCTAAACAACCCATGGTTTAAGGAGGTCATTATTGTCTCTTTTGGTTCGCACCTCGAGAGAATTGATCCCTCTTCGCTCTTGATAGAGACTAGGATTTGGATCTATACTGGTTATAAATTATTCGATTGATGGCTTGTTTCATTGTGAGCCACAATCACAAAAAAATAAAATTTACAAATTTATCTTATCTACTAGAAACAATCATATTAATAAGATTAATATGTTTGGAATAAGCCAAGGCATCTATTTGATATATTGATAATGTTTTTTTGGTAAAAAATATGTTAAGTACTTGTATCTAAGATTTAATCTAATATAACAGCCATTTAATTTGTTATTCTTAAGCTCATAGTTGTATCATCATTGGATTTAATCTAATAGTTGTATCTAATAGTTAATTTAAAAGTTCATAAAATGTTATTGGAGTTAATATAACAAATCTGAGTTATCTCAACTCCTAGCTTCCAAATGGAGTTTGACTAATCCTTATGCACATTAACTCGACTCCCAAGTGCAAGACGAAGTTTGACTGTTACATGAGCTGTAAATTACCAGGCCACTAAGTCCATTTATCACAAGTTCAGAAGAATTTATTAGGAGTTTAGAGGAGTTTATTAGGAGTTTGGATGTCATACGAACTACACATTACTTCAACTCCCAGCTGTAAAATGTAGTTTGACTAAACCTTCTACACATTAGCTCGACTTATAGCTACTAGATGGATTTCCATTGTCACATGGACTACACATTACCATGCCATTAATTTTAGTTATCACATGACCAATTTTTTTAATTTTTTATTTATTTTTTTCCAACTACCAGAAGATATAGTTATTACATGAGTTATGTTTTATTTTTTTTTATAATTGTTAATTATGAATTTTGGAGGATGACCATAGAATTAATGTGTATAGTACACTTGTGTCATTCTTGACAATAGATTAAAAATAATATATAATAGTCTACCCCAAAATTCTATGATATATATGATTTTCGGTGAAATAAATGGTTGTTTAAAAATTAGGTCTTTACTTCTTTCTTGATTGTTCAAGGATTAAGGTATTTGCATTGATGCACCCAACATGTAGATACATATTTTAAATAATTGTTTTTCAAGTAACTACCATGTAGAGAAACCATAGTCCAATACAAATGATAAAAAAACATGTTATGCCTCCAAAACTAGCATTCATATAATCTGAAACACCTTACACAATGTCAATATTGATCAAGCATGTAACAAAAAAATTCAATAGATTCGAGAGTTATGAATGGATTTCTTATAGATTGTGATCAGTTTAAACTTTACATGTCTTATGTACTTAAATGAAACAAGGTGTTCTTGGTTGTAGAATTCAATCTATAAGATTGTAAGCTTAGTATATACTATTTGGAATACATAGCTCTAGCGTGGAATATAAGAAGTATACATGAAAGCTCCAATTCCAAACTTTAGGGTGATGATAAAAACTTAAACATATGAAAACGATAACGTGTAATAAGGAATTAAAAAGCATTAAAAAATTATACACTATGATATAACGATGCTACATATATTTTGTTATTCACGCAATTTAAATGATAATGTTGATAATTTTGATAGCCTAGGGTTTTCTGCGTAAGAATAAGAAAAGTGCAGCCACCATTCATCAATTGTTGCAAGCTATATTTTCAAACAGAATAAAAACAGTTCAATGCCACACTTCATAAACATGGAGCCGTTGACATAGAAATATCACACATGCTTCATTGATTAACAAAACTATCATAAACACTTTGTTGATTCACATAAATATCCCAAATGATTCATTGAGGGTTACGTAGTATACCTATATAATGTATAACAGGATTTAAATAAAACCTGGCATTGCTCTCTGTTGGTACAACGAATTACTCTTGGTCCTCCTTTTCTTTCTATACTTAAGAGAAAAACAAACTAGAGAGGTAATGTATGTATTAACAACATTATTTCAATTTTTTTAAATCTTATTAATATATATTAATTAGAGAACAAAAAATAGACCTAACATTCATATCCAAAGAAACAAACAACTTCATATTTCACATCGTGAAGGCGCTTAAATCCAATAGTATTTTTTTAATCAACGTTTTTCCAGTATTATACCGAAAAGATGTGTGAGAGAGGAATCAATAGACAACAAAACACTCCAAATATGGATTCAAAAACCTTAACTGTAAATTCCAGAAACTGCGACCAAGAACATACTCCAAAGATGGCCACGAAAATTGATTAAAACTTTACCCTATCTATCTAAAAATCGATGAATATGAATAATTTTTTGATGTTAGGTTTGAATAATTTATATCCAAAAGATATGCAACCTTGTTGAGGTAGGATATCTACGACATATTTACATAATAAAAAATATTAGCAACATTAGGAGTTTATTAGGAGTTTGGAGTAGTTTATTAGGAGTTCGAACGATTTTATTATGAGTTCGACTCTTACATGACTGCACATCAGCTACACTCCAAGATTCCAAATGCAGTTGGACTAAAAATTAAGTGATTAGATTTGAAGTTAACCTAATAGTTGTAAACTCATTGGAGTTAAGCTAATAGTTACACTAATAGTTATCCAATATAATTGTGATTAGAGTTGAAGTTAAACTAATAGATCTATAATCATTGGAGCTAAGATAATAGTTTTATCTCATAGTTAAGCTAATAGTTATACAATATAGCTATGATTACAGTTGAAGTTAAGCTAATAGTTGTATCTAATAGTTATCCAATATAACTCTGATTAGAGTTGAAGTTAAGCTAATAGTTCTAGAATCATGGGAGTTATGCTAATATTATTAATAAGAATAATATGTTTGAAATACATCGAGACATATATATTTGACATATTTATAACGTATTTTTTATTAAAGAATGTGCCAATTACTTGTATCTAATAGTTAAGATAATATAACAACCACTTAATTTATGGTTGTTAAGCTGATAGTTGAAGTTAGCCTCATAGTTGTATCATCATTGGAGTTAAGATAATATTTGTATCTAATAGTTAATTTAAAAGTTAATATAAATCTTAGATTAAGCCTTCTGAAAATTAACTTGACTCCCAATTTCCAGATGGAGTTCAATTGTAGCATAAGTTGCACATTACTAAGTGATTGTTATTAGTGCATGGTTTCACTACAATCAAGGTCAAGTTCTCATGCTAAGAGATGGAGTTCATTTAATTTTAATTTAATAGTTGTATCACTATTGGAATAATCTAATAGTTATCGAATATAACGAAGGTTAGAGTTGAATTTAAGCTAATAGTTGTAGAATCATTGGAGTTAAGCTAATAGTTGTATCTAATAGTTAATCTAATATTTATATAATATAACTGTGATTAGAGTTGAAGTTAAACTAATAATTGTAGAACCATTGGAGTTAAGAAGCAAGCTAATAGTTGTATCTAATAGTTAATTTAAAAGTTAATATATTGGCAATTACAATTCAAGTAAAATTCATGCTTGGAGTTGAAGTTAAGCCAATAATTGTATCATCAATGTATTTAAGCTAATAATTGAATAGTTGTATTGAAGCTAAAGTTTGATTTTTCCAACTATCATGAATCTTTCTTATTAGATGTTAACTAAGATATTTTTTATTTTTTTGAAATTGTTAATTATGAGTTAGACTAACCTCCTTTAAAAATAATCGAAAACCTAATTATATCTATACGGAAAACCTAAACTTGTAATACGAATTGTATATTATCTAGATGACCAACTATGATATGCAAGAGTTTATTAAGAGTTTGGAGGAGTTTGTTAGGAGTCCGACTCTTACTTGATTGCACATTAGCTAGACTCCTAGATTCCAAATGTAGTTAGACTAAGCCTTAAGTGATTAGTGTTGAAGTTAAGCTAATAGTTGTAGAATAATTCGAGTTAACGTAATAGTTGTATCTAATATTTAAGCTAATAGTTATCCAATATAACTGTTATTAAAGTTGAAGTTAAGCTAATAGTTCTAGAATCATTAGAGTTAAGATAATAGTTGTATCTAATAATCGATGGAGTTAATCTCGTAGTTGTATCTAATAATCGAATAGTTGAAGATTAATTTTAATTTTTACAATATTACTAAGTGTAATTATCACATGTTAATTAAGTTATTTTTATTTTTTTGAAATTATTAATTATTAATTTTAGATGACGCCCATAGAATCAATATGGATAGCACACTTGTATACAACTATTAGCCTTAATTTCAACTTTAATAACAACTAATGACTTTAATGTCAACTAATGTCAACTTTGATGATACAACTATTAGTTAGGACTTTCCATAAACAATGAAAAAAACTTATAACCAGGAAGTAAGATATAACTAAACAAACATACGCACATGCCTGATAAATAGTAATCAATAAGTAGAGTAATCATTTAAACCAGTTAAAGTAAAATAAACATAGTACATAATTACATCAGTAACTACATAGGAAAACACAAAGAAATAGTAAGGACAACTTACGACACTTCAAATTAGAAAACAATGACCGACATATTCCGCAGTAGATGAATTAAGTCCAGAATAGGTAGTAATCAACTACCCTACAATAGTTTTTTTTTCAAATTTTGGGGACATTACAAGTGCTATCAGAGCCCAGTTTCAACACTAAGAGACCTAATGGGCGTGCCAGACATTCGTTGCAGAAAATAAAGTATGTTTTTGAAATTTTGTTAACTAACCATTTTTTTTTTGTTATTAAAATTTTAACTTGTAGGATTCAAGAATAGTTCATATCATGCACATTGAATAAGACAAAAGCAAATAAGGGAAACTGAATGCCCCCACACGGGAAGAAGAACTGGTGGTTGAATTAAATTCTAATATACTGAAAATGATACAAAGTATTCAAAGAGATATATATAGTTTCAAGGATGCTAACATGAATGAAAGAAAAAAACGACAAGCAATTAATGAAGCCTTGCTGCGGAACATGACGAGAGGAATCCTGTATGGAAAACCCACTCATTCAAGCAATGTAACATACCCAATTTTACTCAAAATAAAATTGGAGATAATGGGGTAAATTTATTTTTTTCTTTCGCTTTTACTATACCCAACAAGTCAACCATGTTGGTTTCTTTAGAGCGTGAAATAACATAATTGTAAATACATACATTAGAATACTAACATCCCAAGTTTATATTATTTTAATGCATTTCCTCACATTATACATTTACCCTAATAAAAATGCCATGGTAGTAAGATCTTACACATTTTTAATTTCTTATATATAAATCAACATCTTTGAAATCAAAATGTTTAAACATGAGGTATTGAATCCTTTAACCATATGCTTGCGAGTATTTTCATAAACTAGTGTACCAATAATAATAATGTATAATAATAATTTATTAACATCATCCATGCATTAAATACCATCATGAAATTTAGTGTAAAAAAAACATAAACCATAGATAAAAAAGGAAGGACATCATATACGTGGTTCACCCCATCCATGAGGCTACGTCCACCAAAGCTTCTGAGTTTTTATGTTATTTTATCAAGAGAAGATTTAAATTTTTGTGGCACATCCACTACCTCCATACTCATTCACCGAGAATACTCTCCAATTACTCTTTTCTTTCTTTCTAAGGTTTTCCATTTAAAAGTAATACCCTTTTACATAAATATATTCCAAAAGTACCAAAGGAATTCATGGTATATATTTTTAACAACTATAGAACAATAAATAATTACTAATATGGATGCATACTTTGAATCCTAACAAGGTTTCAATTCCAATACTACTCACATCATACTTAATATCTAGGAGATTTATCTCATCAAAACAAGAGTTCAACCGATATATACATATTAACAATGTTTTATCCACTCATCATAATATGATATAATTTTACACCAAATTTAGTATTTATTAGCAACATTCCTTCTTAGGCTATAATATGACTTATTTACATCAACACCTTGCTTTTCCACTATTTACAAGCACGCCTTTCATTAACAATGATCAATGAATCTAAACCAATTTAAAGTTATGTTTAAACATGATCTATAATACAATAAAATAGGCTTGGGTGCGATATCATTAACCCTTACACACTAAGAACCACCCCATATATAAACTATATCCATATATAGACAAATGTAATGGTTTTATTATGACTACACCCACATCATCCATAACAAAAGGATAGGTAAATCATTTTACTTAAATGAATGGATATAACTTTCATTGGATTCCATTCTCATTGCATTTACATTTAATATGAAGACCATGATTTTGCGCATAAGTCACAGGTAATTTTAACATCCAAGATACTTCAACACATGACAATGCGTTCATATAACATACAATCAACATCTTTATAAAATACAAGAATCTAAGTTTCAAAACTGATCTTATTCAGATTGTAGGCTAGAGGTATACCTTTATATCACAATACACTTCTCTAAAATAATCGTATACATACTCTATGTATTAGAGAGACATATATATCTCTATAAATGTAATTACATTTAGATCTCAACCCATTTCTTAGAGGAATCGTACGCATACTCTATACTCTATGTATATGAGAGGTATATATATATATATATATATATATATATATATAGACAAAATTCAAATTGTTTGGAAAATGTTGTTTGAAACTCTTGGCATAATATTATTTGGACATCGAATACAACAAGCCACTTCACTGGGCTCTTAGAGGTGTCATCTAGAATTTCAATCCTGTAAGATAACAAAAATGAGAAAGAAAGTGCCCGATAAAGATATTGCAATCTCTATTTGTTCACTAAAACACACTGTATTCTACAGGTCTTTCCAATTAAACGTTGCTAGTCTATACTTTCAGATCCACACTGTTACAGAGAGAAATTCCTATGGCTTGGGGTACCACAATAGACAGCTTAACTCTAGAAATCAATCCTTCCCTATATGCAAGAGAAACCGAACATATAACACTAAAGGATCTCAGTTTGTACCTTATTCCAGACGGTTGATGTAGATCCATGTTGAGCTTTTCCAATCTCGCTTGTATTAGCAATTTGCTTCCTCAACATTCAACAAACAAGACAAGCATGCTATATATAATTGTGTTCGACCTACTCTAGCATATATAATCAATAACATATAAGCATTTAAAAGCATCCATGGACCAAATACTCATTTAAATACACATTATTGGATATGAAAAGATATTCCTATTGATATAAAACAGAGATTACAATACTAACAACCTCTTTCGTCACGTCTATGAATCAAAGAAACTAAGTCCCCCACTTGGGCCTCCACCACTTCAATCCTCCATCTCTTGATAGCAAGCTCACAAGAAAAAGGAAAGCTTGGGAAGAACAAAAAGTGATCTAAGGGACAAAGGGATGTAGACTCAAGTATAAGCTCTAGCAATAATGGACTATAATTTTCTTGCTCTTCAATTCCTCCCCCTTTCAATGTATCCAAACGGTTCCTTATATAGCTCTTCAATAAGGAAATGGAAGGTCTAATCTGAGTGATCTCAAGGCATATGGAATGCCAAGAGACAAGTGACTTGGATCCACATCAAGGAAAAATCCAAAATCATTTGGCCTTTTGCACACATCCCGATGTACACGGGTTTAACGGTCAAATCCGCGTATATACGCAAGAAATTAAAAGTTGCATATGGAAATTATTGCATGTTTTTAGGGATGATCTTGGAAACATCAAAGTTACAAATATGATCCATGGGGTCTAAGGAGTCTGCAGAGGGACAAGGAAGGCCATAAAGGTGTGATCCACCATGTGTGGTAAAATCAGCTATAATAGATGCCCCCTAATATGTGAGGTCAGAGGGATCATACGATGGCCGAAATACATTATAAGTCCATCCTAGAAGTAGAGTGATGAAGAACCCATTGGAAGAACTAGCCATCCAATCAATACAATACAATGATCAAACTCTGCACATAACTGCAAGTAGATGTAGCAGTCCCAGATACATAAGAGTACAATGGGCATGAATATGCATGATACAAAATATGACATGTGTGGTCATCACAATGTACAATATAGATATATCAGAATCTCCATGATGAAGATATACACAGGATCATGATCTCCATAATGGCTAGAAATATTCGACATATACTGGAATCAAGTCACGATAGCTAAGATCTCATGAACACTGGCACGATCAAGGAGGTAGGATATATGAGATGCCACTAGTCTTGAAGGTCTTCTACACAAACATCTATGAGTACATGTCCTACTATGTGAATATATGTGTCTAGGTTGAACATAGTAGTCCATTGTTTGATTACTGGTCATTGATGTATACCGTTAACAGACGCCGTTAACAGATGTGAGATCACCCACCGATAATGAAAATGGGAATCAAGGTACTAGAGTGCAAACTAGAAAGTGTGAATAAATGTTTTGAGGTTGAACACTTGAGAGAATTCATCGATCAGGGGACATTGATGTATTTCCAAAAACTTTCAATGGCGAGAAGGAGGGCATTAAGGCATCCCCCATCATCCAACACGAGGTACTCAACAAAGTTGTATAATGTGGAAGGACTCAATCATAATGTCCACGGACTAGTAACTGTACCAGGAACGACCGACATGCAAAGTCAAGATAACTGAGGAATGGCCGACTCAGGTTTCAACTTACTTTGAACAAGAGAATAAAGGTGAATGGTGACTGAATGTAGGAAGCATAAACTTGATATACGAAACTGGCACATCTCTGCGACACAAGAGACACCGATAGAGGCTTGATAGGGACTGGAAGCTTAACCAGTCGGTGGAGATAAACTCAGAGAAATGAATCTATCTCCTAAAGTCAAACTATTAACCCAACCAACGGATGTGATATACAGTGCTCTGTTTGAAGGTGACACGACTCGACTGCTATGAAAGATAACATCTTTTCTTGTCCGGCTTTTTGGTTTTTTTTATTTTTTTGGAATTTTTAAACTATTTTGAAAAGCTTGAAAAAGAATAAAAGTGCTTTATAGTTACAGACTAGGAGGAGACGAGTGTTAATGGGAAAACAAACTAGTTCCAAGTAGCAGAACATACCTATGCTCAATGCAAGGACACATGTGTAGGATAATGACACTCAGGGGAAAGGTAAAAAATGGGGAATCAAGCTGCAAAGGATATGTAAAATGGCTTTGCATGGCTAGACAAGAGATAAGATCGGGCTATATAGCTAATAATCAAAGCCAAGGAAGCCGGCATAAGGTTCAATGAGGCAGGAAAAAGTCATGATAATGCAATTACAACTTGACATAAGGGAGTCCTAGGTAAAAAGGTCAGGATAAAGGTGAATAGGAGTATGAATCTCTTTCTCAAATTCATGGCAATACTATACAAAGGACTCCCGGACCTAAGAGAGGACTAACAACATTGGTACCAAATGAAAAGGGGAGCTAACTAGGATACCCATGTATAGGAAATCTCTACCATTCACATAGTACCACTTCTAACAACAACATGAAGGTTCTGTGATACCATGGAATGGGTTCATACCTAACGTTAAAATGAAACAGTCATAAGGTCATGCAAAATGAAAATGGATGTGAAATCCTAACCTATATGCCAGTTTAGACATGATACCTATGATAGGAACAAATGGGTCAAAACCTCGAATGGAGTGTACAAAAACTAGACCCTACATGACAACCATATTAGTTGAAAACAACCCAAAATAGTCAATAAAGAATCCAAACTATAGGGAATAGGGAGTAATGATCATGACAAATAAATTCAAAGGAAACAGTGCGGTGGACGATGGGTCGTAAAAAGGAATGTAAAGTGTAGACCCAATGTTCACGTATCCACTACCACCCCTGTGTGGGTGACCACCGGTGTAAATATCGAGAGAATGGAGTCAACATCCTCCACAAATGGAGTAGAGGGCGGAATGTGACCACTCCCAAATCTATGATCATGGTAAGAGGCTATGATGCCCCCAAGTCTAACACCAGGGTCCATACTAGGACCAAGGATGGGTGATAAGATACTACATATGACAAAAATAAAATAACCCAAACTCAAGAGAGAATAAATATACTCAAGTAACTGCGATCCCAAAGGCCAACTAGCGCACAAAGAGCACACTCCTAAGAAAATCTACAGCCAAAATACAAGCAAACCAAGGGGAGGATATGTGATCTCCTGAATGAAGCAAGTATGTCTCACCTAGGAGAGGGTCAAAACTCCCATACACTACAAGCAGAGGTCCGTAACCAATTATAGTGTCCCTCAGCTTCAACGCATAGAGTGATTGTGTTGTCCAACCTCTAGCTAGTCGGGACACCTGTAGAATAACACCTGCGAAGTATCCCCTCGATAACCTAGGTAAGGAAACTAAGGTCACCTCAATATAATCAATGCTCAGGCAGACAGTCGCATGCAGGATTGACCGTATGGGCAGGGTAGCAAAGCCCGAAACTCCCAATCAGTAACTGCTCACACTGCCTCGTGCTTAACTCCCTTCTAAGAGGAGGATCCTGAGAAACACTAACTATACCAAGGAATTTCACACTCTCACTTGGACAGACACATACATGTTGTCGTTTAGTGGTCTTGGAGAATTTACTCACAATGAACTATTCCAAGACCCTAAAACCTAATCTTGTTGGTGCACCCTATAAAAGAAAAGAGTGTAATTCATTTTATTATGAGTTGATTTTGATTGGATGTAATTACTCAAAGGGAAATGATCGTGCAACTAATGAAGTTATGACTCAGCAGTGAAGTAAATATGCACACCATAACAAACAATGCTAAGTGCAATCTTTGTCAAATGAAAAAAAGGGTATGCCACTACATGAGATGCATAAATATATATTCATTTCTGAATGCTAATGCAATCCTTCCTATATGAAAGCCTAAATAAAACTCTCATCCAAGCAATCCAATGCAAGTACCTCCTCAAATCCATATGCAAAAAATGCAACTACCTTATATTTTTCAATATAAAAGAATGAAAAATGTAATAAAAGTCATCTAAAACTCTTACTCTCTATAGCAAGTATAAAACACAAGCCCAACAAGATAGCGAGACAAAAAATAGTAATGCACTAATGGAAAAACAAAAAGGATAAATGACTAAAATTACTTTCAAAGAAAAATCAATGAGAAAATGGTCTTTGGTCACAAAAGAAGCATCCAATAGACAACATCAGGCCCAAGGAAGACCCAACCACACTCACAACCCACCCAACAACTTCCCACAGTATCAAACTCACCAAAAGGGAGGATGTAAATGACTGTTTAAATAACAGCTGCGTATATACATGACTTTTGGCCAAAAAGCTGCATGCATACGCAGATTTTGGACAAAAACCTGCGTGTATACACGACTTTTGGTGAAAAATTCGTGCATGTACGTGACTTTTGGCCAAAAACCCGCATATACAGAGAAGCCAGTGGTAAAAGCAGGCCAAGGGTCAAACCAATAAAGGGGAGTGTCAATGGATGAAAATACTATAAAATGAAACAAAAAAACAAGGAGAAATAAAGAGTAAGTCAAGAATATCAAGCACATTGTGCCCCCAAACCCCAAAGAAAAACAAGGAATGTCCCCAGTATGGTCGCCAATTCTATTACGGAGAAAAATTTCTATGGCTTGGGGTACCACAACAGATAGCTGAACTCCAAAAATCAATGCTTCCCTATATGCAAGAGAAACCAAACATCTCACACTAAAGGATCTCAGTTCGTACCTTATTCTGGATGGTTGATGTAGATCCCCGTTGAGCTTTTCCAATCTCGCTTGTATTAGCAATTTTCTTCCTCAACATTCAGCAAACAAGACAAGCATGCTATATATAATTGTATTAGACCTACTCTAGCATATATAATCAATAACATATAACCATTTAAAAGCATCCATGGATCAAATACTCATTTACATACACATTATTGGATAGGAAATTTCTATTGATATAAAACAGAGATTACAATAGTGACAACCTCTATTGGCACGTCTGCGAATCGGAGAAACTAAGACCCCCACTTGGTCCTCCACCACTTCAATCCTCCATCTCTCGATAGCAAGCTCACAAGCAAAAGGAAAGCTTGGAAAGAACACAAAGTGCTCCAAGGGACAAAGGGATGTAGAGTTAAGTATAAGCTCCGGAAACAATGAACTATAATTTTCTAGCTCTTCAATTCCCCCCCTTTGAATGTATCCAAAGGGTTCCTTATATAGATCTTCAATGGGATAATGGAAGGTTGAATCCGAGTGATCTCAAGGAATATGGAAGGCCAAGAGACAACTGACTCAGATCCACATCAAGGAAAACTCCAAAATCATTTGGCCTTTTGCACACATCCCGATGTACGCGGGTTTAAGGGTCAAATCCGTGTATATATGTGAGAAAGGGATTAAAAGTCACGTATGACAATTATTGCATGTTTTTAGGGATGATCTTGGAAACATAAAAGGTAAAAAATGGTCCATTAGGTCTAAGAAGTCTGCAGAGGGACAGGGAAGGCCATAAAGGTGTGATCCACCATGTGTGCTAAAATCAGCTATAACACACACAATATCTATTTTTTCATTAAAATGTTGTTGGTCTAAAATTTGTTGAATTAAAACTTGTCAGTATAAACATTCACATCCACACAACATACCATATTCTACAGGTCTTTCCAATTAAACATTGCCGGTCTATACTTTCAGATCCACACAATCTCTATTTGTTCATTAAAACAAACTGTATCCTACAGGTCTGTCCAATTAAACATTGTTGGTCTAAACTTTCAAATCCACACAACCCACCATATTCTACAGGTCTATCAATTAAATGTTTCTGGTCTATACTTTTAGATCCACACAACACATCGTATTCTACAGGTCTGTCCAATTAAACATTGTCGATCTATACTTTCAGATCCACACAATCTTTATTTTTTCATTAAAACACACTGTATCCTACAGGTCTGTCTAATTAAATTTTGTCAGTCTAAAATTTCAGATCCACACAACAAACCTTATTCTACAGGTCTGTCCAATTAAATGTTTTTGGTCTATACTTTCAGATCCACACAATCTCTATTTGTTCATTAAAACACACCGTATCCTACAGGTTTGTCCAATTAAACATTGTTGGTATAAAATTGTAGATCCAAAAAACACACCATATTCTATAGGTTTGTCCAATTAAACATTACTGGTATATACTTTTAGATCCACACAATCTCTATTTGTTCATTAAAACACACCGAATTCTATAGGTTTGTCCAATTAAACATTGTCAGTCTATACTTTCATACCCACTGTGTTTTAAGAGATCGTAGGCAACTATTTAGATCCACATAAATCTATTAAAACAAAAAAAATAGTTGTGCAGGTATAAATACATATTGAGGGACACAAACCAATAAAACTGATCATAGGAAATCAATGCCTTCATATCTAGAAATGTTACCAATTACAGAAAATCATCGAATCAAAATACATTCAGATTTGTTAGGATGGATCCACAAGCATATAAGTAGATGGAGATAATTTGCCAGATCAAAATGTTTAAAATGAAAATCTCAGGAAAGATGGAGATCCATCTCCAGATCAAAATGTTTTAAAAAGAATTTGCAGGCAACTAAGATTTCCAGATCTAAATATGTATTAAAACACAGACAAGGTGGTGATTCATATCCCGATCAAAAGGTTTCAAAATGAAGTCACAGAAAAGATGGATTTCATCTCTAGATCGAAATGTTTAAAAAGAAAAACACGATTCAAGTATGGATACAAATAAATTCACATCCATGAAAACAAACTTTCTGATCTACTAAGCATTCACATCCAAAAAGGAATTAATAAAACATGATAGTTTAGATCAGGAATCAAATCTAAAAATGCACATATTCCTTAGCACATACCTAAAATTCTTAAGTCTAGGAATTTTACTTACTCTTTGAGTTTTTTGGTATGTGCTAAGTTTCATTCACAGATTGATGTGTTGATGTGTTTGTAACTTCAGAATGTATTCACTTGTATATCTTATGTATTGTACCTTGATGTTTATTCTGAAAAGTATCTATAATGTAATTTAGTCATGTCATGCCCCGATGTTCCGATTGGGAGATTCAATAATGTAAACAAGTCATGTAAAGTCATTGAGGTTAACCCTTCATTGTAAGTCGGGGAAATAGTACCCATAACTGTGTCAAGGTTAACTCTCCTTGTTGATCGAAGGGCAAAGTCTCCATAGTTGTGGGGCACTAGGGTTATTAGACTCTTATAGAGATGTCATCCCTGGTAAGTAATTGTTAAGTGGGGCCGACATGTTGAATTGGACATTAAGTGAATGAAATAATATAAATAGAGAGTGGGCCTCTCAATTTATCACAAACACACTCAGTCACTGGGGCGCATGAGTGAGAGAGGAGAAGCCCTCTCAAGAGAGAGAGAGAGAGAGAACAAGCTCTTGGAGATCATCTTTATGTTTTCAGGTTTTACTACTCCCATTGGTGCTCATTCTATCTCTAAGGAAGTTGCGAGGTTTTCTCCTTTTTGGTTTCCCTGAGGAAAATTCTTTGTGTCTCTTGTCTCTTATGTTTATTGTTGTGCATGTTATTCTCTCAGATAAGATCCTATGATCATATTGCTTAAATGATAAAAATCTAGCATGGTATCAGAGCTAACCTAAGAAGAAGACATTGGTAGCTGTAGAAGCTAGAGATTCTTACTTTTTGGGTCTCCACAATCCATCAGCAAAATTATGCTAGACTAACTCTCCATTGAAGGGCGCAAAGTTTCTATCGAAGCAGAATTTGATTCCGGCCATTTTCAGTTTTTGGTGCGGGAAATTAGAACTTTTTTACAGAAGATGAATTTTTGAGTGAACTTGGCATAGTGTTTCTCTCCTCATAAAAATCGAAGTTGAGAGACCTGGGTTGATATTTTTGGTTGGGTGAAACTCCAGGAAATTCAAACCCTAGTTTGATCCTGGGCCTCAAAAAACCCTAAAATATTGAAACTGATAGTTTTGGTAGATTCTCTATATCTCAAGATTCGAGAAGTATCACATGCTGAAACATTTATAGGTCAAATATAAATTCATGATGTACATTGTATCCAAGTTTCAACCTCATATTCTCTATATTCTAGGAGATATGATTCCTCCAATTTAGTGTTCCAACCTCTCCGAGGATTCCTCCCCAAACAGGACACCTGGGGAGAATTGCTATATCTCGGTCTACGAAGGTCCAAATGAAATTTATAAAGTTGTTCTAGAAAGGGAATGGACTGTTCTTTTTTTGGTACAAGTTTCAGACCCCAAAGATGAAACAGTGACACATGGAATTCCGTACAACGTCGCTATGCTGAACAATATTGAAACAGGTAACCTTGGGAAAATGCTCATAAGTCCCAATTGATGAAACCAATTCTGATGAAACCTTTGGTGCTGGAATGAGACCCGAAAAGGTTACCTTAGTACAAAATATTAGACATGTAGGAGTATTACTTTCGGATATACTGTAGAAATAGTATCAATAATTTCTGCAGAAGAAATCGGTAAACTAGTGCTTCATGTTACGGGAGCTTCTCTCCACTTTTTTCAGAAAAGGAGTACATTGGATAGATCACCTTGAAGAGGTATATATTTATATCCAATCATATCTAAAATATTCCAAGTTTTGAAAATTAGGGTTTCTCTGACAAACTCTAGATCAACTAGCTCCAGAACAAGGATGGACACCTCAAATCGGTAAGATCTAATATTTTGCTATTTACAGTTGAGGTTCGTATTTCAAGACGACTAATCAAACCAGCTTGATGATAAGCTTGGTGAGGCTGAAAAATTCCAAGCATGGAAGTATAGGATCTCACTAGTTCTTGAAGGAAATGAATTGGACACCTACATAAGTAGAGAGGTTCCAGTTCCAGAGGAAGATGAGGCTAAAAGCCTTACACAAGAAGAACTTGGTAAAGGCCAAGAAGATCATTGTCGATTCAATCGCAGATCACCTTCTACCACAAGTGTCTTCCATAAAGACACCAAAAGAGATGTTTGATTCCTTGACCAAGATTATTGAAGAAAAGAACATAAATCAGAAGATGACTTTGAGAAAATAGTTGAATAATGTGAAGATCCAGAATGCAGAGACCATATAGTCATACTTTAAAAGGGTCTCTCAAATAAAGGAACAACTTGAAGGGGTAGAAGAAGAAGTGGAAAATGAATAAGTGGTGATAGCCACCTTGAATGGCCTCTGAGGATCATGGGATTAATTCATTCGAGGAATGTGTGATAGAATGAAGTGATTACTTTTAGTAGACTCGGGGAAGAGTGCACACAAGAAGAATCTCAACTCATAATAAGAGAAAGAGAAGATGGGAGCAACTGAAGATCAAGAGATCACGATTCAAAGAAGATCCCTCAAGTAATGAGGAATATGAAGAACTCAATTCTTGAAGAACCTCTTGTCCACCTTAGCATATGGATAAGAAATGATGATGTCATGAATGAAGAAGATGATGAAGTTGAAGGCTCAAGAAGGAGTCTACCATTGAAACAAGTAAAGATAAGTATTCAATTTCATTTCATGTTATTGTTTTTTTATGCATTTGTTTATATTCAGTTGATATATTATGCATGATAGAATGTTTGCATTAATGACAGTATGCTACTAATACGCATGTGATGGGTAAGTATATCATGGTGCTATACAACTCTCCATTGCTACTTATCTAGAATGAAACCTCTTTGCTAGCATATTGGATTAGTGCACAAGCTCAATGTTGTCCTGGTAGAGATGGAAGGAATCTAGAAAGTTTCTATGAGATATGGATGAATGTTGTATTGGCTAAAATAGTTGCATGATTATATCTTTATACATAAGAATTTACCATTATGAATATGCATTATGAAATGTTTATAATCATAGAACTGGTGCATTTGACTTATAGGAAATATCGCGTACAATCGCCTACAAGAAAAGAAGGATGATACTTGTTCTGAAGAACAAGTGACGAGAGTTCAAGATTCACTCTAATAATAAAAAATGGAGAATGATGTCTAGGATGCAGTATTGAGACTTGAAGGGAAGTTCGTAGTTCCATCATGCAGTAGATGGAAACATCGTGGGATACAAGGAAAGATTCATGGTATGAGGCATAGACTATGAAGAGACATTTGTAGCCACTAGAAATAAACATGATAGGTAGAATCGTGTGTGCAAATAAAATAAGGCCTTGTACGAGCTCAGAAGGCACCCATGGGATAACACATACATGAGGAGCTTGAAGATCACCTAGAGTAATGAAGATCTTAATCTTTGCTACAAGGTTGAATATGAAATCCTATAGATGATGACAAGCTCACAGATGGGTGGGAGAAGAACTTTTGAAACGTTCAAGATAGAGGATCTTGGTATCCAGTGACCCTAGATGGATACATAGAATAACAGTAGTAAAGGAAGCTACTTGTCACTCCAGTACAGGCAGAGGGAGAATGATGCTCTGCTTCAGAGGGAGTGACTACATAGAATCCTGAGTGTCGACATAGTACGACAGGATGGATAGCTTACTGATAAATCTAGGATTTACTGAGAATAAAGAAGATTACAAAATTTACTTCAAGGTTGAAAGAGGAAGACCAGTGATGCCCATGTTATATGTCAATGACTTGTTCCTAATAGAAAAGAGGAACTCATTAAAGTTGCAAGAAGGGGACTTGATGTTGCGTTCAAGATGAAGGACTTGGATATGATGCACTACTTTCTAGGCATGGAGGTGTGGACTAGGGAAGTATGTAGTAGAGATCCTAAAGAGGTTCGGGATGATAGACTACACAACCATAACCGCACCTATGGCATCAAACATGAAGCTATTGAGTGTTTATTCATCAGAGTCGATTGATGCCACGATGTATCACCGGATGAATTGTTCCTTGATGTACCTGTCGGATACAAGACCAGATACTTGCTTTGCCATGAACACATTGAGACATGTTCACCTGATTGTTGCAAAGCATGCAGTGAGGTACCTGAAGGGTACAGTTGAGTATGGGATTAAGTATGATATGAATCTGAAGATTAACCTAGAGGGTTATGTGGATTCATATTGGGTGGGAAGTGACATTGATAGGAAGAGCACTTCTTGGGGTATCACGAAGCAGTCCTGCATGGCACTAAATACAGCTAATGCAAAAGATGTTTCCACTTGCTATTTGGGAGGTAGTATGTTTCTTTTGAAAACTACTACTTGATTTGATTGATCTGAATTTCATTTTTGTATGATGGAGAGAGGAGAAGTGAACTCTATTATGTGATCCAGATGGATATCTCTTGAAAGAGGGTGTTCTAGCATAACCGGTGAGATAGGTTGTCTTAGCATAAAATCCTGGAGAAGCTCGTAGGTGGCTTAGACATAAATGGACCTATAGGTTGTCCTCAGATGTAATTGGTCCTGGAAAATTTCACAGGTTATCCTTGGACGTAATCAGCTCTGATATGATTCTATGCTAGAAATGACCATATTTAAGTTCGAGTACTTCAGGGAGAATCTTGGTGTTCTACAGATCAAAGTTCCTTCCAAGGGGAAGTGATGAGCATGTGAGCCATTCTAACATGGTGAGAGAATTGGTTCCTTCCATGGTTAGATGTATGTGCAAGAGATTCTCTAATATGATTGTGGGTTGTGTTACCACATGATCAGTGCAGAGCCATTCTGATGTGATTAAGGGATGTGTTCTCACATGATCACATATAAGTGTTGAAGGCCATTCTCTGGGAGAATGGAGGAACCTGATCAGTTACCAGGAATATTCAGCCTAGATCTGAGAGCCATTCTGATGTGATTGAGGGATGTGTTCCCACATGATCAACTATAAGTGTTGAAGGCCATTCTTTGGGAGGATGGAGGCACCTGATCAGTTACCAAGAATACTCAGCCTAGAGCTGATAGCCATTCTGATGTGACTATTGGATGTGTTCCCACATGATCAGATGTAAGTACAGAGGCATTCTAATGTGACTATTAAATTTTTATCATTCAATCTAGCATTATCTTAGGATATTTAACTAAGAGAACAACAAGCACAACAATCAAACATAAGAGACAATGAACACAAAGTTTTTCCTCAAGGAAACCATAAAGGAGAAACCCCTGCAACTTCCTCAGAGATAGAATCAGCACCAAAATAAAAACCCCCAAAACAGTAAGATGATCTCCTAGAATTAGTAGACTCTCTCTCTCTTCTCCCAACAACTTCTTCTCTCTCAGTTATGCGCTACAACTGAGTGTGGGTGAATGTGTGTGTAATAAATAGAGAGTCTCACTATCTATTTATATTATTTTGTTCACTTAACCTTTAGTTCTGTTATGTAGGATCAAGTAATCCTAACTCAATTATGTAGTCTTGAGTAACCACAACTTGGGTACTAATGACCCGACTTACATTAACTCACCTAGGGTCGACTTCTTTAGGAGAGTCTAATAACCCTACTACCCCACAACTATGGGGAGTTTAACCCTTGATCAATAAGGATGTTTACCCTCTATGACTTTACATGACTTGTTTACATTATTGATTCTCCCGATAGGGACATCGAGGTATGACATGATTCAATTACGTTACAAATAATTCCTGGAATAAACATCGGGGTCCAATACATAAAATATACAAGTCAATACATTTTGAAGTTACAAATAAATCAACACTCTCACTTAACTAGGAAGGCATTCCCTCGACGCAATTTATCAGCACAAGTATTCTTCTCTATATCATCTGGATTATCTTCATCTTCAATTCATCTTCACATTCAAGTCATCGTCATCACTAGATCTGGATCATCACTGGATCTGGATCATTACTAGGTCAAATTCACTAGATATGGATCATCACTGGATCTGGATCGTCACTGGATCATCACTGGTCATCATCATGGGTGCTATCTCTCGATTAATCTCGTCATCAGAAGTTCTATAGAGCCATCCATTTCTCATGATGGTTGTAGGCCTAGCCTCCATGTAGGTCTTCATCTTCTTCAGCACTTATATCTGACCTAGTCAGAAAGGCCCATCCAACACTTATATTTGACCATGGGAGGGCCCGGCCTACCCCCATATTAGAATGGTACACCCAACACTCACATCTGACCATGGGAGGAACACATCCACCACCATGTGAGAATGGCCGAGCCCTTACATCTGACCATGGGAGGAACACATCCACCACCATGTGAGAATGGTCGATCCCTTACATCTGACCATGGGAGGGCCCAGCCTGCCCCCATGTCAGAATGGACTAGCCCTTACATCCGACCATCGGAGGGCCCAACATGCCCCCATGTCAAAATGGCTCAGCCCTTACATCTGACCATGGGAGGGCACTGCCTGCCCCCATGTGACAATGGCTCTACCCTTACATCTGACCATGGGAGGGCCTATCCTTCCCTCGTGTCAGAATGGCTCGGTCCTTACATCTGACCATGGGAGGGCCCAACTTGCTCCCATGTCAGAATGGCTCTACCCTTACATATTACCATTGGAGGGCCCAACCTGCCCCCATGTTAGAATGGATCATCCCTTACATCTGACCATGGGAGGGCCCAGCCTTCCCCCATGTCATAATGGCTCTTCCCTTACATCTGACCATGGGAGGGCCCAGCCTACCCCCATGTCATAATATCTCAGCCCTTACATCTAACCATGGGAGGGCCTAGCCTACCCCCATGTTAGAATGGATCTACCCTTACATATGATCATGTGGGAACACATCCCACAGTCACATCAGAATGGCCCTCTACTCTAGGCTAAGTATTTCTGGTAACTGACCAGGTTCCTTCATTCTGCCAGAGAATGGCCTTCAATGCTTATATCTGATCATGTGGGAACACATCTCAAAGTCACCTCAGAATGGCTCAGCACTTACATTTGACCATGAAAGGAACCAATCCTCTCACCATTTCAGAAGGGCTCATGGACTCATCACTTCCACTTGGAAGGAACCTTTATCTGGACAACACCAAGCTTCTCCTTGAAGTACTCAAACTTCACTCTGGCCATTTCTAGCATAGAATCACATCAGGGTTGATTACGTCCAAGGAAAACTTGTGAGCTTCGCCAAGACATATTACATCTGAGGACAACCTACAGGACTGATTACGTTTGAGCAACCTTTGAGCTTTTCCAGGTTTTATGCTCAGACAACCTGTCTCACCGGATATGCTAGAACTCCCTCTAATGAGAGATCTCGATCTGGATCACATACTGGAGCTTCATTGCTCCCCTCTGCATCATACAAAAATGCAAGTCAGATCAACGAAATCAAATAGTAGTTTTCAATAGAAACATACTACCTCCCAAATAGCAAGTGGCAACATATTTTTCCTCGGCTGTACTTAGTGCTACGTAGGACTGATTCCTGCTACACCAAGAAGTGCTCTTCCTATCAATGGTACTGCCTTCCCAATCCGAGTCCACATAACCCTCCAGGTTAAAGTTCTGATTTGACTCATACTTGAGCCCATAATCAATTATACCCTTCAGGTACCTTTTTCAATGCTTTGCAACCATCAAGTGAACATGTCTCAATGTGTTCATAGCAAAGAAAATATCTGGTCTCGTATTCATCAGGTACATCAAGGAACAAATCATCTGATGATACATCGTGGCATCAACCAAATTTTATGAAGCATCACTCAATAGCCATTAGCGGAAATTTGAGGTATAAAATGGGCCTCCTAAGGAAAATAATAAAATAATAGTTAAAATAATAAAATAACATTTAAAATAATAAAATAATAGTTATTAATTTTGGAGGAAGAATGAAAAAAACTACTTTTGTGTTCGTATTTTTGACATATCTCCCTATCTTTTTACTCAATTATGAGCGGGAGAGCTTGTTGTATGCGAAACTTAATTCTACATCCAACGAGTACCCACAGTGCATAATTTTGATGGACCCTGCTATCCCAAAAACAAGAAATACCTGAAAAACATGATGATGACATCATCATCACATTTTTTCAGGTATTTCTTGTTTTTGGGGAAGCAGAGTCTATCAAAAGTATGCAGTGTGGGTACTCCTTGAATGCAGAATTAAATTTCGCATCCAACGACCTCTCCCGCTTGAAATTTGAGTAAAAAAACAAGGAGATATGTCGAAAATACGAAGAAAAAAAGTAGTTTTATTTTATGACAAATATGTCAATTCAACCATTATGGTTGACTCATTTTATTGAAATTCTATTGGTTCTTGAATTCCAACTCACTAAATTTATTGTTGGTGCGTTTTCTTATAAGGCCCATTTTAGACCCCAAATTTCCTCTAATGTTTAGGTTCGATGCCATAGGTGTGGTTATGGCCTTGTTGTCTATCATCCCTTGTCCCAGGGATATTCCATCCCCATTCTTCCACACCTCCATGCCTAGAAAGTACTGCATCATATCCAAGTCCTTCATCTCGAACTTGGCAGCAAGTGTCCTTCTTGCAACTTTAATGAGTTCCTCTTTTTTGTCAGGAACAATTCATCAACATATAATAGGAGCATCACTGGTCTTCTTCCTTCAACCTTGAAGCAAAGGTTGGAATCTTCTTTACTCTTAGTAAATCCTAGATTCATTAGTAATCTGTCCATCATGTCATACCATGTTGAACCTCAGGATCTTCTGCAGTCACTCCCTTTGAAGAGAAGGATCATTCTCCCTCTGTCTTTCATAGTCTATGCACTAAAACATTCTGTATCGGAGTAACAAGTAGCTTCCTCTGCTACTAATATTCTATGTATCCATCTAGGGTCACTAGATACCAAGATCCTCTATCTTGAACCTTTTCAAAATTTCTTGTCGCACCCATTTGTGAGCTTGTCATCCTCTATAGGCTTTCATCTTCAACCTTGTAGCAAAGGTTAATATCTTCATTAAGTTCATCATGTATGTGTTATCCCATGGGTGTCTTCTGAGCTCATACAAGGCCTTCTTTCATTTGCACACATGATTCTTCCTATCATTTGTCTTAACTTCTAGTGGCTGCAAATGTTTCTTTGTAGTTTATGCCTTCTTTCCGTGAGAAGCCTCGTGCTACAAATATTTCCTTGTATCCCATGATGTTTCCATCTACTGCAATGATGGAACTACGAACTTCTCTTCAGGTCTCAATACTACATCCTAGATATCATTCTTCTTGAACTGGTACACTCCTTCCCTTTCTTCTTAGCTACTTCTTGGAAGGTTCTTCATCAATGATGTCGCTCAACAGTGTTACATAACTGTCGTCATATTATTCTTCATCTTGGATTCTTTATTGAACTATTGTCACTTGTTCTTTGGAACAAGTCTCATCCTTCTTTGCTTGTAGGTGATTTTACACGATATTTCCTACAAGTCAAATGCATTAGTTGTATGGTTTGAAACATTTCATAAGGAATATTCATAATGGAAAATTCTTATGCATAAATATATGATCATGCAACTATTTTAGCCAATACAACATTCATCCATATCTCACAGAAACGTTTCTAGTTGCCTTCCATCTCTACCAGGACAACATTGAGATTGTGCATTAATCCAATATGTCAGCAAAGAGGTTTCATTCTATATAAGTAGCAATGGAGATTTGTATAGCACCATGAGCTACTTACCCATCACATGCATATTAGTAGTATACTGTCATTAATGAAAATATTCTATCATGCATAATACATCAACTGAATATAAACAAATGCATAACAAAACAATATCATGAAATGACAAATCAATACTTATCTTTATTTGTTTCATGGGTAGACTCCTTCTTGATCCTTCATCTTCATCATCTTCTTCATTCATCATTTCTTATCCAAATAAAAAGATGGATACGAGGTTATTCAAGAGTTGAGTTCTTCATATTCCTCATCACTTGAGGGATATTTTTTGAATCGTGAAGTATTTATGTTCAGTTCCTCCCATATTCTTTTCTCTTATTATGAGTAGATCTTCTTCTTATGTGTGCTCTTCCTAGAGTCTGCTGAAAGTAATCACTTCCTTGTAGCACACATTCCTTGAATGAATGAATCCCATGATCCTGGGAGGCCATTCAAGGTGGTTATCACAACTTCTGCATTCTCCACTTCTTCTTCTACCGCTTAAAGTTGTTCTTTGATTTGAGAGACCCTTGTAATGTATGACTGTATGGTCTCTGCATTATGGATCTTCATATTCTTCAACTAGTTTTTTAAGTTCATATTCCTATTTATGTTCTTCCCTTAAAATAGCTTGGTCCAGGAATCAAACATCTATTTCGGTGTCTTTATGGAAGACACTTGTGGTACAAGTTGATCTGTGATTGAATCAGCAATGATATTCTTCGCCTTGACCAAGTTCTTCTTGTGTAAGGCTTTTAGCCTCATCTCCCTCTGGAATTGGAACCTCTCCACTCATGTAGGTGTCCAATTCATTTTCTTCAGAAAGATCATACACTTCCATTCTTGGAAATTGTCAACTTCACCAAGCTTATCATCAATCTGATGTGATAGTTCATTTTGAAATGAGAACCTCAAATTAAAATAGAAAAAGATTTAGATCTTACCGATTTGAGGTGTCCGTCCTAGTTCTGGAGCTCACTGATATAGGGTTTGTCAAAGAAACCCTAATTTTAAAAACTTGGAATCTTTCAAATCTCATTGGATAGAAAGATAGAGCTCTTCAAGGTGAGCTGTCCAATGTACTCATTTTCAGAAAACAGTGAAGGGAATCTCTCGGAACACGAAGACCTAGTTTACCAATTTCTTCTGCATAAATGCCTGATACTATTTATGTGGTATCTCTGAAAGTAATATTTCTCTATGTTTAAAATTTTGTACTCAGGTAGCCTAATCCTTTCTTGTTCCAACACCATAGGTTTCATTAGAATTTGTTTCACCAATTAGGATGTATTATGGTTTTCCCAAGGTGACCTGTTTCAGGACTATTAAGAATAGAGAAGTTGTAAGGACTTCCACGTGTCACTGTTTCATATTTGGTGTATGAAACTTCTAACATAGAAATTACAGTCTATGCCATTTTTGGTAGATCTTGCTAAATTGAATTTTCACCTTCGTAGCCTGAGATATAGCAATGCTCCCCCAGTGTCCTGTTTAGGGATGAATCCTGGAAGAGGCTGGAAGCCTAACTTCAAGGAATATTATCTCCTAGAATTTAGAGAATATGAGGCTGAAACTTGGATATAGTGTACATAAGGAATTTTTCTTCAACCTGTGAAAGTTTCAGCCCCTAAGAATTCTAAAATCCTGAGATATAGCAAATGTACCAAAACTTATCAATTTTAGTATTTAGGGTTTTTCCAGCCTGGGGTCAAACAAGGGTTCGAATTTCCCGAAGTTACACCTAACCAAAAATATCGACCTAGGCTTGTAAACATTGATTTTTATGAGGAGATAAATTATATGCCAGGCTCACTAAAAAATTCTTCTATCTTAAAAAGCCCTAATTTCCCGCTAAAAATGCCTGCAATCAAATTCTGCTTCGACAGAAAGATGCGCCCTTCAATGGAGAGTCATCCTAGCATACTTTTGCTGATGGATTGTGGAGAGAGACCCAAAAATTAAGAATCCATAGCTTCTGTAGCTGCACAATGTCTTCTTCTTAGGTTAGCTCTGATACCATGTTAAATTTTTATCATTCAAGCTAGCACTATCTTAGGATCTTTAACTGAGAGAACAACAAGCACAATAATCAAACATAAGAGACAATGAACACAAATTTTTTCCTCAAAAAAACAATAAAGGAGAAAACTCCGCAACTTTCCCAGAGATAGAATCAGTACCAAAATCAAAAACCCAAAAACAGTAAAATGATCTCCTCACAACAGTAGACTCTCTTTGTCTTGTCCCAGCAATGTCTTCTCTCTCAGTTATGCGCTACAACTGAGCGTGAGTGAATGTGTGTGTACTAAATAGAGAGTCTCACTCTCTATTTATATTCTTTTTTTCACTTAACCTTTAACTCTGTTATGTAGGATCGATTAATCGTAACTCAGTTATGTAAGATCAAGTAACCACAACTGGGGTACTAATGACCCAACTTACATTAACTCACCTAGGCCTGACTTCTCTAGGAGAGTCTAATAACCCTAGTGCCCCACAATTGTGGGGAATTTAACCCTTGATCAATAAGGAGGGTTACCCTCTATGACTTTACATGACTTGTTTACATTATTGATTCCCCCGATAGGAGCATCGAGGTATGGCATGACTCATTTACATTATTGATACTTCCCAGAATAAACATTGGGGTACAATACATAAAATATACAAGTAAATACATTCCGAAGTTACAAATATATCAACAGTGACTGTGGGATGTGTTCCCACATTATTGGATTTAAGTGAAAATCCCTTTTAACATGCTGGATTGGTTCCTTTCATGGTTAGATGTAAGTGCAAAGCCCTTCTTACATCCTATATTGGTTCCTCGCATGGTCAGATGTAAGTGCAGAGCCCTTTTGACATATATGTTGGATTGGTTCCTTGCATGGTCGAATGTAAGTGGAGAGCCTTCCTAACATAGATGATTGGATTGGTTCCTCTCATGGTCAGATGTGAGTGCTGGGCCTTTCTGACATATATGACTGGATTGGTTCCTCTCATGGTCAGATGTGAGTCTTAGGCCTTTCTAACATAGATGACTGAATGGGCTCATCTCATGGTCGCATGTGAGCACTAGGAGTGCCTTTCTCACATGTATGTTGGATTTATTCCTCGCATGGTCATATGTAGGTTCCAGGCGGGCCATTCTGACTTAGGGTTAGATATAAGCATTGAAGAAGACCTACATGGAGGCTAGGCCTACAACTAGCATGAAAAATGGCTGGCTCTGTAGAACTTCCTGTGATGAGAAGAATGAAGATATAGCACCATTTGATGGAGATAGTAGAAGCAATGATGATGATGATGATAAAGTGATGATCCAGATCAAGTGATGATCCAGACTTGATGAAGATGACTTACTGATGAAGATGACTTGAATATGAAGATGACTTGGTGATGAAGATGACTTGAAGATGAAGATGACCTGAAGATGAAGATGATTTGATGATGATCTAGATGATACAGAGAGAAATACTTGTGCTAATAAATTGTGTCGAGAGAATACCTTCCTAGTTAAGAAGGATTTTTGATGTATTTATAACTTTGGAATGTATTCACTTGTATATATTATGTATTGTTCCCCGATGTTTATTCTTGGAAGTATCTATAATGTAATTGAGTCATGTCATGCCCCGATGTTCTGATCGGGAGATTCAATAATGTAAGCATGTCATGTAAAGTCATTGAGGTTAACTCTCCATTGTAAGTTGGGGCAATAGTCCCCACAATTGTGTCAAGGTTAACCCTCCTTGTTGATCGAAGGGAAAAGTCCTCATAGTTGTGAGGCACTAGGGTTATTAGACTCTCATAGAGATGTTGGCCCTGGTAATTAATTGTTAAGTGGGGCCGACATGTTGAAGTGGACATTAAGCGAACAAAAGAATATAAATAGAGAGTGAGCCTCTCTATTTATCACACACACACTCACTCACTGGGGTGCATGAGTGAGAGAGGAGAAGCTCTCTCAAGAGATAGAGAGAGAGAACAAGCTGTTGTAGATCATCTTTATGTTTTCGGGTTTTACTGCTGCCATTGGTGTTCATTCTATCTCTGAGGAAGTTGCGGGGTTTTCTCCTTTATGGTTTCTCCGAGGAAAATTATTTGTGTCTCTTGTGTCTTTTGTTTATTGCTATGCATGTTATTCTTTCAGATAAGATCCTAAGATCATATTGCTTAAATGATAAAAATCTAACATGATGAAGTTCAAATTATTTATAGTGCACTTTACTTACTCTCTTCATGTTTTCAGGTCATGCTTTAATGGGATATTACATCCTTTCCCCCTTAGAATCAACACTGTCATCGGTGTTAAATGTAATTCAAATCTTTGTTTTCATTCCCCCTTTATCTTCTCATTGCTTTCTTCCACATCCTTTGTGATGTCATTCAATTTTGTGGTCCCATAACCTGTTGTCTACAAGATATCCTAAGGTCTACCTAGAATCTCCTCAAATCCATATATAATTTTAATGTTAACACAATATTGAATAACTAAAACATGTTGTACTCGACCCTTTTGGAGTGTCCTTCTTTATTAAAATCCTTCAAAATATATCTGTGCATGTCTACAATGGTCAACATCAACATCATAGGTATAAATCAAAATCTAACACTATTTAATTTCATGATTCACAATGATTCACAATGATTCTAGTATTCCTTTTTATTTTGTTTACTGATAGATAATCACATTACCTTGTAGGTGTGAATTTACTTACATCGCATATACCTTTACAAGTATTATTCTTTGTAATTTCCTTTCTAGTTTCTGTTGGATGTCCTCCATCCAAGAAACCACTCACCAACGCCACTCTCAGCACTAATCCAAGATACCCAACACGAGGACAATACCCTTCTTCGGGCATATCTCCTATCTGTGTTATTCAGGGTGCTTCACCAAGATCAAGTGCCTCCTTTCTCAGACACCCTAATACCTAGACTTTTTCATGGAGCCGCTACTCTCGTGAAATTCCTATCACATTGTGAATGTATGTGGAAAGGAGTCTCACCAAATGACTTACACCTGGGTGTCCCCATTGATGCATATTGGTGTCTAGATGGCCGAGGGGAAAAACATGTACCTCATGTTCAATCATGTACCTCTTGTACAACATGTACCTCATGTACATCCTTCTTTTAGTTTCTGATAGCAACTATTTTATTTGATTGTTTGAAGTCCTTGTATCCTGGTTTTCCACATGGATCACTGTATTATTGCTGTTATCAAGCATTGGTACCTGCATCTTTTATACAATTAATAAAAAATGATATTTATCATTGTATAGCATCAAAATTTTGAAAACGATGATTTTCACAAGGATGGGTGATCTATTATTGTAGACTTATTATAATTCAGAACTTGCAAACATAATGATTTCCATATTTTATTAAACTTTAGATATGTGCATACTTTCTACAAATAAGAAAAGTATGTTCCTAGCGTAGTTATCGCTCGATCACATTCATATTGATGCATAATAATATTTACTATGGATAACAACTTATCCAATCTTTAATCGAGGATTAACAACAGTCTGGTTACCTTGTTCTAATTTGATCGTATTATCTTACCAATTGCTAAACAATCAATATCAAGCTTCTTTGACTCAACAACAGTAACCGTTCCAGATGTTCCTGTTTCCCAGAAAGTCACTATGACATCCCCATGAATGCATACTAGTGTCTATATGGCCGAGGGGAAAAACATGTACCTCATGTTCAATCCTGTACCTCATGTACATCCTTCTTTTAGTTTCTCATAGAAACTATTTTATTTGATTGTTTGAAGTCCTAGTATCCTGGTTTTCCACATGGATCACTGTATTATTGCCATTAGTAAGCATTGGTACCTCCATCTTTTCTACAAGTAATAAACCACAATATTTATCGTTGTATAGCATCAAAATTTAAAAAATGATGATTTTCACAAGGATGGTTGATCTATTATTCTAGCCTTATTACAATTCATAACTTGCAAATATAATGATTTGCATATTTTATTAAGCTTTAGACATGTGCATACTTGCTACAAATAATAAAATTATGTTCCTGCATAGTTATCCCTGAATCACATCCATCTTGATGCATAAGAATATTTACTATGCATAACAATTTATCCAATCTTTAATCGAGGATTAAGAGAAGTCTGGTTACCTCATTCTAAGTTGATCGTATAATCTTACGAATTGCTAAATAATTAGTATGAAGCTTCTTTGATTCAACAACAGTAACCATTCCAAACATTCATGTTTCCCAAAATGTCACTATGACATGACAATCCTATTGTTAGCGCATCACTTCATAACATAATCATTAGAGAAGAAATTATTTCGAAACAAAAGAAATGCAGTTATTGAAAGATTTCTTTTGGTCTTGATACAATTTTATAATTAAACCAAGTCAAATAAGACTAAGCTTACCACTTACCACTAAGACTTTTCAATATTAGCTATCCATCACAGATTTTTCTAATTACTTAATTCCATTAAGTCACTTATATTTCCAAGACCATTCCTCATTTACCAAAAGAACTTGCTAGAGGAAGTTTACAAAACGTGTATTAATTTGGATTGATATATTCTGTAGTCATACTTTTATTGATCTAACTTTAGAATGCATAAATTTTATTCTTTTATCAAATCATTTCCAATGTTTTCTCAAGGAAACCCTAAAACTACCAAGGTCATTATGAGACAGGAATTATCATGGCATGTGATAACGATAGTGTTATTGTATAGTTTTTTTTAAGGGAATCATTATATCCCAATAAACTTTCAAATGACACTTAAATTGTATCATGAAACCTATTTTAATCAAATGTCCGATAAATGTTAGTATCTCTAGTAAACACATCTTTTTATACTAGCATAACTTCTTCCTACTAAGGTATAAATTACAACAACCTATTATGGAGATATAATTTTTGTATAGTAGGACACCTCAACTTTTGTCAAGGGATATCATTACTGGTTACCTTTGAAATACCAAAGATATGTCATAAGAGAAACAATTGTCCTTTCCACTAATCAAATGGGGTTAAAATATCTTTATACGGTCTTTCCTCAAGTATCAAATTTAATTAGAATCTAACTATTATCTCCTAGTTCACAGAAGATATGCATAATTACTTAATAGTCCATAACAATTTATTGTAAGGGACCTACATCTTTCCATTTGTAAGATCTTTTTCCCTAATGTGTACAATACTTAACCATACTCAAAAACCATGAGAGGGTACTTCTCACATTTATTTTGTCTGGATCCTCAATTGAGTTTGACTAATATCATCATTCACCCCTGGATTTCTTGACAGAACATTAGACATTAAATTAATTTATTTGAAAAAAAATTTCATGGTTAGTACACTCTTTATCATTGTAACAACACAGACATAAATATAACTAATGGAAATTTCTTTAATCTGCAATGGCTTATGCAACTCCATAAAAGTGGATAAATAGTACTTACATATCATCTTTTAAATATAAATGACTCAGGAGATAAACATGATTTACCTTATTACGTTCTGTTATCTCTACCAATTCAATCCTTATTTCACCCAACTTGTATTTCATGATTTACATTCTACCCATATAAGCCCAAGTGTTGCAACTTGAGCTTACTCAAAATAAAATCTGAGATAATGGTGTAAAATTATTGTTTTCTTTCGCTTTTACCATACCCAATAAGTCAACCATGTTAGTCTCTTTAGAGTGTGAAATCACATAATTGTAAATACATACATTAGAAGACTAACATCCCAAGTTTTCATTATTTTACTTCATTTCCTCACATTATACATTTACCCTAATAAAAATGCCATGGTAGTAAGATCTTACACATTTTTAATTTCTTATCTATAAATCAACATTTTGAAATCAAAATTTTTAAACATGAGGTATTGAATCCTTTAACCATATGCTTGCGAGTATTTTCATAAACCATTATACCAATAAGAATAATGTATAATAAGAATTTATGAAGATCATCCATGCATTAAATACCATAATGAAATTTAGTGTAAAAAAAACCATAAACCATAGATAAAAAAATGAGAGACATCATATACGTGGTTCACCCCATCCATGAGGATACGTCCACCAAAGCTTCCGAGTCTTTATATTATTTTATCAATAGAAGATTTACATTTTTGTGGCACATCCATTGCCTGCATACTCATTCACTAAGAATACTCTCCAATTACTATTTTCCTTCTTTGTAAGGTTTTCCATTTAAAAGGAATACCCTTTTACATAAATATATTCCAAAATTACCAAAGGCATTCCTCTTCTATATTTTTAACAACTATAGAACAATAACTAATTACTAATCGGAATGCATACTTTGAATCCTAACAAGGTTTCAATTCCAAAACTACTAACATCATACTTAATATCTAGGAGATTTATGTCATCAAAACAAGAGTTCTGCCGATATATACATATTAGCAATGTTTTATCCACTCATCATAATATGATATAATTTTACACAAATTTACTTATTATTAGCAGCATTCCTTCTTAGGCTATAATATGACTTATTTACATCAACACCTTTCTTTTCCTCGATTTACAAGCATGCCTTTCATTAACAATGATCAATGAATCTAAACCACTTTAAAGTTTTGTTTAAATATGATCTATAATACAATCAAAAGGGGCTTGGGTGTGATCTCATTAACCCTTACACACTAAGAACCACCGTATATATAAAATATATCCATATAGGAAAATGTAACGGTTTTCTTATGACTACAACCACATCATCCATAACAAAAGGACAGGTCAGCCATTTTACTTAAATGAATGGATATACCATTCATTGGATTCCATTCTCATTGCATTTACATTTAATTTGAAGAACATGACCTTGCGCATAAGTCACAGATAATTTTAACATGCAAATACTTCAACACATGACAATGCATTCATATACAATACAATCAACATCTTTATAAAATACAAGAATCTAAGTTTCAAAACTTATCTTATTAAGATTGTAGGCTAAAGTTATACCTTTATATCGCAATACACTTCTTTAAAATAATCACATAATACTCTATGTATTAGAGAGAGATATATATCTATATAAATGTAATTACATTTAAATCTCAACCCATTTCTTGGAGGAATCATATGCATGCTCTATATTCTATATATATGAGAGGTATATATATATAAGTATATAAATTATTTAGATGTTTACCATGCTTCTACATACACTATGTGTTTAGAATGGTATGTATCCATATATATATAGATAAAATTCAAACTATTTGCAAAGTGTTGTTTTAAACTCTTGGCGAAATATTAATTCGACATCGAATACAACAAGCCACTTCATTGGGCTCTTAGAGGTGTCATCTAGAATTTAAAGCCTGTAAGATAAAAAAACGAGAAATCAAGTGCTCGATAAAGAGCTTGCAATCTCTATTTATTTATTAAAACACACCGTATTCTACATGTCTGTCCAATTAAACATTGTCAGTCTATACTTTCAGATCCACAGAATCTCTATTTGTTCATTAAAACCCACTATATTCTACAGGTCTGTCCAATTAAACATTGTCGGTCTATACCTTCAGATCCACACAATCTATATTTGTTCATTAAAACACGTCGTATCCTACAAGTCTATAAAATTAAATATTTTTGGTCTAAACTTTCAGATCCACACAACACACCATATTATATAGGTCTGTCCAATTAAACATTGTTGATCTATACTTTCAGATCCACACAATATCTATTTGTTCAGTAAAACCCACCGTATCCTATAGGTCTGTCCAATTAAACGTTGTTGGTATAAACTTTCAGATCCACACAACACACCATATTCTACAAGTATGTCCAATTAAACGTTGTCGGTCTATACTTTCATATCCACACAATCTCTATTTGTTCATTAAGAAAAACATATCCTTCAGGTCTGTCCAATTAAACATTTTTGGTCTAAACTTTCATATCCACACAACACACTATATTATACAGTTCTGTCCAATTAAACGTTGCCGGTCTATACTTTCAGATCCACACAATCTCTATTTGTTCATTAAAACACACAGTATCCTACAGGTCTGCCGAATTAAACGTTTTCGGTCTAAAATTTCAGATCTAGACAACACACCGTATTCTACAGGTTTTTCTAGTTAAATGTTGTCGGTCTATACTTTTTGATCCACAATCTCTATTTGTTCATTAAAACACATCGTATTCTATAGGTCTATACAATTAAACTTTGCTGGTCTATACTTTCAGATCCACAATGTTTTAAGATATCCCAAGAAACTATTTAGATCCACATAAATCTATTAAAACAAAAAAAAAATAGTTGTGCGGGTATGAATACATGTTGAGGGCCAAAAACCAACAAAACAGATCGCAAGAAATCAACACCTTCATATCTAGAAATGTTACCAATTATGGAAAATCATCAGCAATAAAACCACATTCATATTTGTTAGGATGGATCCGCAAGCATATAAGTAGATGGACATCAATTTCCGGATCAAAATGTTTAAAATGAAAATCACAGAAAAGATGGATACCCATCTCCAGATCAAACTATTTTAAAATAAATCTGTAGGAAACTAAGATTTTCAGATCTAAATATGTATTAAAATGATAGCAAGGTGGAGATTCATCTCCTGATCAAAAGGTTTAAATGAAGTCGCAGACAAGATGGAATCCATCTCTGGATTGAAAAAGTTTAAAAAGAAAAACATGATTCAACTACGGATACAAATGAAGTTGCAGCCATGAAAATAGACTTTCGGATCTACTAAGCATTCATATCCAAAAAGGAATTTATAAAACATGATAGTTTAGATCAGGAATCAAATCTAAAAATGTACATATTCCTTAGCGCATACCTAGAATTCTTAAGTCTACTACAAAGAGCACAACATGTCCATAGTTTGACTCAAAGGCTAGGTCGGGCTCGCACCATTCGTCGTTGCCATCCCTAAATCCCTTTCTTTAATACAGTTTGC
>LPNX010900374.1:105168-142822 GCA_001517045.1 Pseudotsuga menziesii | reverse complement strand
ATTATTTGATTTAAAAGATCATTTTATTAAGCCATGAAAAGGTTCCTTTAATGTTTTATAATTCCTATTTGATATAGGTAATAAAACACTTTGCACAAATATCCCAGATATCATGATTTATTCTTTTCATTATACCCCCTCAAGATTTCGGTTCTTTTTTTTTGTCTAAAAATAATTATGTATAACCTTGAGGTGTCTAAGGAAATTGTGTTTCCTTCCATACGTATATATATATATATGAATATTCCAATTATGTTAATATCCTATTTCCTCTATCGATCATAAATTATTTATTATTAGTGGCTTATTGGGGTGTCGTAGTTTCGAAATGGTAGGTACCACTCACAATTTAAGCATGTAAGGATTTGGTGTGCTTTCACTTACTATTAAGGAGCTTAAGTCCCAAGTGAGGATTTTTAACTCGCTTCCCTTTTATAAGTTATTGAAACCACCATTGCAACGGTTATCATTACTAGACCCTTAAGGCCTCACTCATCATTTACCTTTCCCCTAGTGGATTCGTTCCCAATCGCTATTCTTTGTTGTGCAAACTTTTTTCAGTTTCCTAACCGTATTTGTTTCATTCACACATTGATGAAGTTCAAATTACTTACACTTCATTTTAATCACTCTCCATTTTTTTAGGTCATGTTGTAAGGGGATATTACAACCAACAAGTTCAAGAAAGAGTTCTCTCATAAACAAGCCAGCAACCCAAAGGAAGAAGGCAAAGAAGAACACACCCCTGAACCTATAGAAAGATATTATGATAGTCTGTCTAGTGATAATTCCCTTTATCCTTGTAGAAAGAGATAGAGGAATGATGACAACCTATAGGGAGAGTTCAGAAAGATAAGATCCCCAACCTATGAAGGGGAGATGAACACGAGGGAAAAAGCTGAAGAATGGCTTCTCTATATGAGAAAATAATTATGAGTACACAACTACTCGAGTGAGATGAAAGCTCATCTAGTCATCTATAATTTAAATGGAAAATCAGCTAAATGATGGAGAGACCCAAAGCATACCAAGAAATATGAGGTAAACGAAATACAATGGAGCAACTTTCGTAAAATTGTTCAGAAAAAATACATGTATGAAATATTTTTTGGCAGGAAGGTGAAATATTTTCACGAGTTAAGAATGGGTTCCATGACTATGGATGATTTTATTAAGATATTTCTAGATCTGTTACATTATGTGCCATACATAAAGGATGATAAAGTGAAAATACAACAGTTTTTAGGATGTCTTCCTCCCAAATTTCAGGAGAGGATTGAATTTGACATGCCTAAAACATTGGAAACCACCTTACACAAAGCTAGGATTTTCTATGAGCATGGAAATCTGAGGCAAGAGAAAATCAACAGAAACAGAGATGGGTCTAGGACCTTCTCGGAGAACCACAACCCAGGTTTCAACCCACCTCCTTACAGAAAACAAAACAATAGTTTTCCATCCAATAAGAACTTCAAGAAGATAGGTAGAAAACCATATGTACCAGCTCCAAATGCTAACAAATCAATAGAAAATGGGGGAGCTGATGTTTCCCTGCTGCAAATCAAATGTTGGAAATTCCAAGGGCCCCATTATGCCTAATACTATAAGAACAACACCAATGGAGTCTAGCGCAATTTACAAGAAGAGCCAATGATAGAGGACATAGCTGGCACATAGCGGATTTATGTAGCCCTGGATGGTCGACAGGCATACCATCAGGATACCATGGTTGAGATAGAAGGTGAGGATTCCAACACTTCTATTTCAATATCGATTGACCCCGGTGCTTGCCGAAGCTATGTATCTCCTAAAATTGTTCAATGTATGTAAACTAGACAAAGTTAAACATGATAGACCCTAGCTGGTGCAATTAGCCACCGGAACGAAACGAAAGGTTTCAGAAATAGTTAGAGATTGTAAGGTAAACCTAAATGGTTTTCTTGGTAGAATAAACCTAAACATCCTACCCCTAGGATTGTATGATATACTTATCGTCATGGACTAGTTGGAACAACACCATGTCATGTTTGATTGTTTACACAAGTAAATGTTGTGTACAGATAGGAAAGGGAATCAAGTAAATATTCAAGGTATACCTAAGAAAGTTTCTGTAAGGTGGATATATTCTTTACAAGCAAAGAAGTTCTTTAGGAAGGGCTTCAAACTCTTTGCAATGAACATCTAGGACATCAAATCTGAAAGAGAAAAACACATCAAGGAATTTCCAGTTCTTGTAGACTTCACAAACATATTTCCTGAGGAAATCCCAGTATTACCACCGAAACGAGACCTATATTTTTCCATAGAACAAACAGGAGAGTCGGTTTCGACTTCAAAATCCCCTTACCCCATGAGCGCACCATAGTTGGTGGATCTAAAACTACAGTTGCAGGAGTTGATTGAGAAGGGATATATTCAATTGAGTGTGTCCTCTTCAGGAGCACTGATACTTTTCGTAAAGAAGAAGGACAGTACGATGCAGATGTGCATCGATTATGGACAACTTAACAACATGACTATCAAGAACTGATATCCACTCCCTAGGATTGATGACTTGTTCGATCAAGTAGGAGGAGCCAAGATCTTTTCAAAGATCGAACTGCGATCTAGATACCCTCAGATACGGATCCACGATGAGGATATTCATAAAACCCCATTTTGTATGAGGTATGACCACTACGAGTTTGTAGTGACGCCATTCAGGTTGACCAATGCACTCATGAAATTTATGTGTATGATGAACAATATCTTCAGTAGATACCTGGATAAATTTGTTTTCATCTTTATAGATGAAATCCTAGTTTAATCTAAGTGTAACGCCCCATATATTGACTTAGGCATGTTTTTCAGTCAGACTGACTACACTGTATTTTCTTATTTTCTATGGACTCAGATATACTGAGTAAACTATTATTTTGCATGTTAGAAATGATTATATACTGATTATGATGTTATAATGCTATCATGCTTATGATCTGATTATGATTTTATGATTTTATCATGCTTATGCTTTGATTATCTTATTACAATGTTATCATTCTTATATCGATGCTTGATTATGATGTTATGTTGATTAACATGCTTATGCAGATGCTCTGATTATGATGTTATCATTCTTATGATATGACTGTGCTTATGCCATTACTATGTGGCAGTCATCATTAGATTCCTTTATTTCATAACAAAATAAAGTGTATATTTGATTGTAATTCTTGATATGATATATATGATGTGGTACATGGATACCCACCCATGATGCAATCGATTTTATTATTTTATGCGATGAAAGGAAATAATTTTGATAATATGGACCAGCTATTGATTTAATATTGTTATGAATGTATGTTTGCATAGTGCTAACCCACATGGTACAGGGGCTATGTGATAGTCGGGTTTGTGATGGAAAGTATGACGTAATACATCTCTTGAAGAGATCCTTAATTTCCAAAGCGATGATACCATGGCACGTACCAATAACCTCAGTAGCAGCATAGTATGGTTTGATGGGGTATTGACCTAGTATGTTTAGACGGATGGATGCATTTCCCACTCTATCTCACTATGATACCCGAGGTCATGGCAGGGCAGTGCTGAGACACGCTCCCCAAGTTGTTATGATGATGATGGTTGGATTCCTACTAGGAGAGGCTAGGTCTGCCAGTTAGTCGATGCTACCACTCTCAGGTTCTGTGTGGGAAGGTTAGTACAGATGGAATCGACTTTTTACTAGCATAGGAAGGAAAGTGAGAATGTGGAAGTCAGTTAGGATGGGAGTACATGTTAGTTAGTATTGTTGAGGGTTGGAAATTTTATGTTACTGAATCAGGGATGGTAGACACCCTATTGATTAACTGATTAATAATAACATAACTGTTAAATAACTTGGAATGTGAAAGTTATCCTATTATATCTGTATACTTTTCCTATTGCGTGAAATATTATTAGTATCATCTAGAATTTAGGTGGTTTGGTTGTAGTACATTTGTAGTCTATGCATGTACTGCCCATGCATGCACACCTCGTGCATGCACGTTAGTATAAATATAAAAATACATAATATGTCAGATAATCATATAAGTTGTAATAAGCAACCAAATATTTTAGTATTGATCAATTAAGATAATGAATGTTTAGTGGTTAGGGAATGTGTATGAATGAGTCAACAAAACTATTTGTTAATTGTATAAAACAATTAAGAGAAGTATTGTCACTATGAAATATTAATTGAAAAACATTAACCTTGGATAGTTGGATGGGTTAACTAGTAATCATCATTTATTTAAACCTGTAAATGTACCTTATTTATTAAAAAAAATGTAATAGATTAGTGCCAGGGTACTTAATAATAAACATATACATGTCGATGTTATTATTAAAATCAATTAATAATAATACTACCATTAATTATTTATTGATTAATCATATTAATTATTATTATTACTGTTATTATTATTTATTTATTATTATCGTTTATTATTAGAAATTATTATTAGGTTATCAATAACAAATAATAATTGATGATACAGTTATTGCCATTATATTACCATTAAACCTAATAATTAAACAAATAATGTTGGTGTCATTATTTAAGTTGGTTATGTTTTAAATTAAACATATTCAATTCAATGGGATAACTATTTAATAATTGTCCATCGTCTCATGAAGGGTGATGAAGTGGACAATTCAAGAAAATTAATTAACATACAACTCATTTCTTAAATAATCTGAACCATTTCGACTTCCTAAGAAAGGAATAAATAATACTTAGTATTTTATTATGAGGGAGGTGGTGGAATAAAGGAGGATGGAAGGAGGTATAAGGAGGGGGAATCGAATGGTTTTGGGGGGTGATTTCAGAGACTTTTTGGGAAAATTTTAGAAGAAAAGAGAAGGAGAGTGTTGTAACAGAGGAGGGGAGAAACATTGAGGAGGGGGTTAACTCAAGAGTTGAAAATTACAGTTGGAAGAGAAAGAAGCTGCTATCAGGCTTATCAGTACATGGGCTCGAGGGCTAGGAAACATGTTGGTTTCCTAGGGCCATCAAGATTAGTGCTGGTCAGCAGGGTGGATCATCGGGTTTGGAAACAAGGTTTGTACTAGTGATAGGAAAATATACAACAGCAAGGAAACTATCTTCATCTTGCATAAGTTCCAGGTATTTTTCTATGTAATCCTCTCGTCAATAGTAGTGCAAAGATAAATAAATAAACATTCTTGGAAATTAGAATTTGATTAAATGTTATTATGTTGTAAATAGTTAATATAAAAATTGCTAACTATTGGTAAATTTCAATGTTAAAATCATGCATTTATTGTTACTGCTGATTACTCTCAATTCAAAGAAAAAAATACTTAGAGGTAACAAACTTATAATAGAACCGAGAGACTCATAGAAACAAAATATGATTTCTTTATCTTTTTTATTTTTAGAAGGAGAAAGCTTACATATTTAACAGTTTTGACTTAGTGCTCTGCCCGGGAGGTTAAGCACTACAAAATGTTATCAGAGCCATGGCTCAGACACTTAGACCTTACGGCCTGTCGACACCTCAAGCTTTCAAAAAAAAATTACCTTATATTGTGTCGAAAATCTACAAATTAAGACAAGAAGATTACATTGAAATAATCACCAAAATATCGTCCTGAAAACTACTTGTGCATACAGCTGAAAATTACCTGCACAAACCTAGAGAAAACATTATTAAAAAATATTCATGTATTATAATAGAATGAATGCAAATTTTATAGAAATTTCTGCAAATTTTTTGCAAATGCTTAATCTTTTTTATACAAACTATTAAGTACATATATAATGTAATACATAACAAAAAAAAAAATATTTGCAATAAATAATGTAATACATAACAAAAAATAAATAAAAAAGAATTATATATATATATAGATATAATAATTGCAACCAGAATATAATGTAATACTTATAATTGTAAGTAGATTATATATAAATTTAGACGTCTCAAAATATTCCATTTTATCAAACCTTCAATTGAATCTCAAAGCACTTACTCCAAATTTCACGAAGAAGAGAGAGTCTACTCTAATGCTCAATGAGACCTCTCTATTGTTGGGAAATGTTAAAATGTTAAAATTTGTGAACGAAAAAGAAAAAAAATTAAAAGCTCGTAACATTAACTTTTAATAACCATATATATCTATCTAATATATATTATTAAGTAACCAATATTTACAGAAAATGATTTACAAATAAATAAAGAAACAAATAACATAAAGAAAAATATCCATTAGTAAAAGAAGCCAACCAGCTATTCTAAAATAACATATACCAGGCCTAGAGATTATCTATGTACTAGGTCGGCTTCCTCGTTCCACTCATCTAGTAAACATGGCCTGGAAGGAAACATCACAATTCCTCATTGTGGAGCCTTTCCCTTTAAGAAAATTTATTTATTTACTTTTTTTCTTTCGGTACAACTTCCAAATCGCACACATCTTGATGCTCAGTTAATAATCCAAGTTAGTAAAGTTCAATTTTAAATTATCAGAGGTATGGAAACACCCAACCTTCCCTTAAGATGTAGAGGTTAAAAAAATATATTCCAAACCTATCTATCAATTTAATAAAAGGAATTTATGCCTTGGGATTTTCTCCAAGGAAGGTGCCCAACAACCTTCTAGAGTTTTAGGGTTATAAAATAAATCATTTAGTTGATATAATTCATTTTTCTTAATGTTTCCATCCATAGGCATATTCCCTCCATCTCAATAAACAAAATAACACTGAGCATTGCAGAAACACTTGTGCTATAGGTTAAGTGTTTACATGGAAGCACTCACGTCAAAGGAGCTCGCAAGGGTCCAAAGGGTCGTGTAATTTAATCCTCGTCAGCGTTAGTCAGGACCAAACGACAAATACTACAAACAAAAATTAGATGCCACACATCCCTTTTAACACAACACAAGTTCCACTCCTATGCAAACAGAGGGAGCATATTAACCTCCCTGTGCCGAAGAAAAAAAAAAGATCCCAATCTCCAAACGTTCTGCCAGTTATCTGCTGAAAGTAGCTTAGCTACGCATCTCATTTGCCCATAGTTATTTCACATTTTATATACCATTTTAACTAAAAAGAATAACACAAAGTATTTTAAGAGATTGAGTGGAAATTTGGGTTTTTATTTTATGTAGCTATCTTCCCCAACTCAGGTTGCACAGCTCTCTTAGTTGTCTAAATAAAATAAAAAATAAAAAATAGGAAGATAAGTGAGGTTTGTTTAGTGGCCATACATTTCCTATTTTCTAGTATGATTTATATAGATGAAGAACTTAGCAATTACATTCTATGCACACTGTTGAGCACTGCAAAATGATTCAACAACGGATTTTGAAGCCCATGTTGCAAAAATCATAAAAAAATAAAATAAATAAGCAAACAATGCTCCTATTTCTTTCTGGTCTATGTCGACACCACACCAGTATTTCCACATGCCCATAGGTGTCCACACCACACCAATATTTCCACACGCCCATAGGTCATAGCTCGAAGCCTTACCTTGAATTGCTTGTAAATGCCATAATACCAACGCTGTAACCAACACTCTTACCTTAAAGCTTGCTTATCAAACAAAGTCTGCCATCCTCCTAGGGAAGATTAGTCATATCAGATTCCTGAAGTAATGGAACAAAAGTCATTAAGAAGGTGTGGTTACATTTCATTAACTTACAGAGGAAAAAAAGAGAGGAGAGAGCTGTATAACGTGGATGTTTTCTAAAGTGATGACCTTTGCAACGTGGAGTAGAGCTTGGAGTTTCCTGGCCGAAATGTACATAGGTTGATCTTCTCTAAATGCTCTCTTCAAGCTGTTGTATCATGCAAAGGGAGTACATGGGAGACATATATACTTGACCTTCTACCTTCTGCTTCCCAGCAACACTCACTCAGTCTACAGCTTGCATGCCTTCAATCTTCTAGAATGAGGTTATATATGCCCCTTTAGGATGCCAAGACATAGATCTGGTTATGATATACCAAAATATCTAGTGGACATATATGAGAAATAAACCCAAACCCTGCAATGTAAATAGATTCCATGACTTCAAGGATGAATAGACTTTCCTCTATCATCTGAGCTTCCTAGATAATGGTAGAGATGGCTAACTAACCCCCCACTAGTGAATACCATTGAAATGAATGGAGAAATATCTTGCGTGCAGATGAGAAATGGCGGGTTCTTGAAGGAAGGAAGGAAAGGGGGGACTCCAGACCATGGACCGGCCGCTTGACTGCATGTTTGTGGATGCATGGAGTGCATGCATTCAGTAGTCACATGGGCTTCCTATGGGAATATAAGAAATGGGTTGGTAGGGAAAATGGAGAATGGAAGAGAAGGAGGTAGGGTGGTGCAAGAAGAAGGTGCCGGCGTGCGAAAGGAGGAAGATGCTGGCACGTGGAAGGAGTCCCATGGAGGAACGGTAGGTGAAGAGCCCCATGGAAAAGCCTTCAGGTATGTGCGTGAAGTAAGTTGAGATTAGGTAGGAGCAAGGTTAAAAAAAGTCAGTTTTTAATTTTCATATTTTATTTTTAACATACATCCTAAATATAAAATTCTTAGGATGATTTAATTACCATTTCATAAATTTGTGTATACAATGAATTAATTTAATTAATTATAAATTAATTACTTCATGATCTATTTAAATTAGATGGTATTATTAGCTCATAAAATTATTTATTTAAAGGTTATATGTTATGTTTTAATTAATTCTAGATCATGAGTATACTTAGATCATATGTTAATTAAACTTTATATTAATGCTCACTTAATATTAGATGCTAAGGTTAAGGTATAACAATTTGAATTTAGGTGTTTCTATACTTAGAAAAATTATTGTCGATGCTTCAACATATATTCGAAGAGTCAAAACAAACACAAAATACCAAAAAAAAGACACCACTAAGACCAACATGACGAGATGAACGACTAGACCTTAATTTACTACATGATGAAATCATTTAATACAAACAACAATGCATGTTTTAACAAATTGTTATTTCACGACACAAATTATTCCGTGTATAGTGTTTTGTATCTAGATTTTAAATTTCCCATGTATATGATTAAAGGACTAAGGATACGATTCCACTTCAATGACCTAGGGCCTATCATGGTTCAAACACATAGAGGATGAGGTCGAGGTCGACCACCCTCACCACCTCCACAAGTACCACCACCGATGTCACTAAGGACAAACTCCAATCCTGAGATGGAGGTTATACTGAGATCCTTAGAAACCATTATGTCCAAGCTGAACAGGAAGTCTGAGAGGGTGGTAGATGTCGAAACGGAATAGGTGATCTGAGAAATCTCTGAAATGGAACCGCTTCAGGATAATTCCAGAGATCTATAGAAGATCACAATTCCCAAGTTTCCCAGAGGACGTCCTGGTAAGAATGGAGAAGCATGGATTTAAGCGCATGAAAAGGTGTTTTTTGCTAAAAGAGTATACCTCTAGTTCCAAGGCTAGAATGACCATCTTTTAGCTAAAAGGTGACGTCATAAATTGGTGGTCGAAATTGGAGAAATAATTGCATATTACGCCTATGACTGTTTGATGGGAACTATTCAAGCAGAGGCTCAAAATCAAGTATCTTCCAGCTTATTACAGGGAAAAATAAGAAGGTTCCCTTCATTATTTGGTATAGGGAAACATGATGGTGGAAGAGTATGAAGCTAAATTCATGGAACTAGTAAAGTATGTTCCATACTTGGAGTCAGATGGTCGGATTCATGCAGCTTTTCACAACCACTAAGAAGAACATTAGTCCACCGTAATTGAATCCAATGGTAAAGTAAACAATGTTAAACTTAAAATTTTATTTGATCGTGGTGCAACAAATAGTTTTATTTCACCATATGCATTAGATAAATGTGGGTTGGAAACCTGAGAGCACGATGATTTTGAATTGGTTGAGATGGCTTCATGGCTTAAGTAAGATGTAGATCTTAAGTTAAGGGGTGTCAAGTGGACTTAGGAGTATTCACCACTAAGTTAGATTCTTATGTCACCAATTTGGGGACTTACGACCTCATTGTCGGCATGGATTGGTTAGAAGTCCATAGATCTTTCATGGATTTCTATTGAAAGAAAGTCTCGGTCCTTGATGATGAGGGTCGAGCAATTCAAATCGAGGGTCGAAAGAGGAAATTATCCTTCCTCTTCATCTCTGCGATGAAACCTAAGATGTGTTTAAGACATGGATGTCAGTTGTTTGTAGTTGAGACAGTGAGCGACAGTAAAGGAACTTCATTGAATTGTTACCCAGTACTATATGAGTTTAAGGATGTCTTTCCAAAAGAACTGCTAGGATTACCTCTAGAATAAGAGCTTGATTTCATGATTGAACTGAAACCCGGTGTGGAGCCGATATCAAACAATCCTTATATAATGACAACCCCAGAGCTTCGATAGTTATAGATCTAGTTAAAAGAGTTGCTAGACTTGGGACTAATTAGACCTAGTATCTCACCATGGGGAGTGTCAGTTATCTTCATTAAGAAGAAGGATGGATCACTACGGCTATGCATAGACTACGGATATTTGAACAAATCCATAGTCAAGAACAAGTATCCTATACCAAGAATTGATGACCTATTTGATCATATGAAATATGCTTTAGTATTCTCTAAGATTGATTTGCGGTCATGGTATCACTAGCTTAGGATTAATCAAAATTACATTTCTAAGACTTCTTTTCGAACTTGATTTGGGCATTATGAGTTCGTAATGGTACCATTTGGTTTGACCAATGCTCCAGCGGTACTCATGAGCCTCATGAACAGTGTCTTTCGAAATTACTTGGACCACTTTGTTTAGGTATTCTTAGATGACATTCTTATATATTCTAAGAATGAGAAGGAGCACGAGGAACACTTGCGATTAGTCTTAAATTTAATAAGGGAACATAAATTGTATGGTAAATTATCGAAGTGTTCCTTCTTCCAAAAGGAGATTCACTACTTAGGGCACATCAACTAAGGAGAAGGGATCTGAGTGGACCCAGAAAAGGTGGAGTGGACCAATAAAAGGTGAAGGCCATCAAGGATTGACCAATTCTGAAGAATGCGCATGATGTGCATAGCTTCATGGGGTTAGCAGGGTATTACCAAAGAGTCGTGGAAGGGTTCTCTAAGATTACGAAACCCATCACCACCTTGCAACAATGGGGAATCCGATATGAGTGGACTGATCAATGTGATGTCGCTTTTGCTGAATTAAAAATATTGTTGACAAGTGTACCAATATTACAGGTACCAAACATGGATAAATACTTCATGGTATGCACCGACACCTCTAAGAAAGGGTTAGGAGCAATTCTAATGCAGGAAGGTGGGGTAATAGCTTATGAATATCATAAGTTGAAGCCTCATGAGGAACAATACACCACACATGATCTAGAATTAGTAGCAGTAATGTTGGCACTAAAATTATGGAGGCACTACCTGGTTGGAAGGAGTTTCACCCTTAAAATATATCATCAAATGTAATATCCTGAATTTTGGACCTACCATTTATAGGCATGAGCTTATTGACCATGATGATTATATTGATGTTTTATTTAATATTGGGTCAAAGGCCCCACTGCATATGAACATGATGATTTGTTTTGTATATTGGGCGTAAGCCAATTGTTGATGATATATAGGTATATATATGTTTTGTGTTGGGCGTGGAACCTGAAGCACATGATTAATGAAATGTTTGTGTTGGGAATGGACCCTGAAGTACATGATTGATGAGATGCTTTGTGTTGAGTGAAAGGCTCTGGAGCACATGATTAATTACATTTGTGTTGAGCATAAAGCTCTGGACCACATGAAAAATATAATTGGAAATGTTTGGCATAATCCCTAGAGAATTCCATGTTGATATTGAGCATAAGCTCTGGAGCATCGGATCTTTGGCCATTCTATCCCTAGGTGTAGCGTACAAGTACTTCCTAGCATTTAGTGGTGAGTGAGAGCTCTGGGATTGCACTATGTTTGTAACTCTCTGTTATAAGCATTGAGTATGGGCTCTAGTAAGCGCTAGGGGTTACTAAAAAGATTAAAATCACCTCTGAGTGAAAACGACTCCAGGAATAATATTGATCTCATCATACTTATTTTTAAGTGATTAAATGAAATTTTGAATTTCTGTATTCTCATCAAGTACTGAAGAACTACCATGTTATATGAGGGAAATCCAACATGCAAGGATATTTAGAGTTTCCTAGCCTAGTAAACCTTAGCCATCTATCTACTTGACCTTCATAAAGAAGTGTCGTTAAGTCTAAAGGATCATGACACATGATGCCCGAAGACAAGTGTTAACAAGTATTTTGATACTATGTATTTTATACATAGTATGCATAAAGAATTCATTACGATTAATTATATAATTGAATAAAGAAATAAGAGAAGCTCCACCAATTATTATTTATTATTAAAGGATTAATAAATAGTGAAATATCTATGAAAGACTAATTAGGAACTAGTTAAAAGTTCGTAGGTTAAGAATTGAAAATTACCCTAGTAAATTAAAAAAGGGTTAAATCAGGAAATCAAGGATTTCTTGATTTAACTCCCCCTTTGTCTGAAAAGTCTTCCTATAAAAACTGAAGCCAAGCAAAGGATTGGGGGTTCCGATTTTTATCTAGGAGAATTATTATTCTGCCTGTTTTTTGCTCCAAAGTGTTTTTCATGGAGAACTTTCTCCTGCAAGGAAAAGAGTACTAATTTTGAACTAAACATTAGTCAAGAAACCCTACCTTAGGATATTTAAGGTACTTTCATGTTGGAGTCCATCTTGGGGGGATCCGGATTAGAACCAGGAACGTCATGGTTGGGAGGAACATGGTAGTTCCCAAGTGATTTGGTCATCAAACAGAGGTCAAATCTGCATTGAATTGTTAAAACTAGTTATTTAAGTGTGCAAATGTAGCCATTGACAAAGCTTAAATTTCAGGTATGAAACCCTTGAAGGCCTATTCTATTTCTTCCCAAGTTTCATTAATATTTATATTAAGTAATGGCTGCAATGAAATTTCTAACCCCAATGGCTATGATTTATGGTTATCTATCTTATAGGGTTGTATATGCAATTAACTAATCATAGGATGGAGAAATTTTATTTGTTATACATTACTAGGGTTTGTACTTTGAGTGGAATTCTGTAAATATCTCCATGTTTAGTTTATGTGCACCCTACCTAGTTTTTGTTACCAGTTAGTCTATTCTACAGGTTGCATTACGCTGCTGACATATTTCATTTGTCAACAGAGGGTTGTTTTAAATTCAAGATTTGTTCAGAAGTATAAGTTAAATATATATATAGAATTACATATATATATATCAATATTCAAATAGTTTTATAATTAATGTACTATTCAATTTATTTAGAAACTAAAGTACATAACTTAAATATTCCAAACTAGAACAACTAAGTATAGACAAAGAAGACTAAATATAAGATAATAAATCATTAAAGACCTTCTAAGGTCTGCTCTACAATCATGTAAAAATGAATTGAATATCGTAACATTCCATTTTAATAAAAATAGTCATAATTAACGAAACAGAGAAGGCATCGTGACCATCCATGTGGTCCAAGATCAGACCTCTGTCTTATTATATAAAATCTATAGTCCAAATCACATCCATTTACATAACTCAAATGTTTAAATTCATAGTACTATTATTATAGTCATCCATTGTAAAAACATAAAGTGTTTAAAGGGTCCCATTTAAATCTATCTACACATAACCAAGCATATCATATTAAAAATTTAAACAAATAAAATCCATTTTTCCAACAAGAGGTCGTGACATCGAATCCTATAGATGTCTAGACTCAAGGCGTTAGCATTAATATAGTCATAAGCATTTCACATCCAAGCAGTAAGTAATTGCGTAACCATTCTCTAAACAGTCCATGCTTTACATCTAAAATATGTAGGCTACGTTTCATACTACGCCACAATCCTTTAACCAAACAACGCATACACCAATAGTGAGGTCATAAATACCCTAACTACAGCCTCGGCCAAGTTCCAATGTAATCACACAGTCATGATAATAAACCAAATTGATATCTAGGTTGTCATAACCCTGGCTGTTACAACCTGATTCTTTCCAAATAAATAATTTACATTATAAAATGCTAACTAAAAGCTATCACACTCGTCGAGAGAGGCACATTCCATTTGTGGCATGGCCTGCACCCACGCTGAGCCAATATAAAACTAAGAATACAATAATCTATTAAAAACATAGACCCATGTATACGCTAATGCAAATCATGTGGTGGCAAGCCAATGGGCTACGACACCATTGCTACAATGGTGCAAACCATGGCATAATTCCCAAACTCTAGACGCTCTCGATTTAAAATATAAACCAAACAAATAGAGTGTTGTGCATATGGCCATAACCCAGAACATTAATTATACGCAGCGTAAATTTCCACAGGCTATAAGGCCACGATCGATTCCATTATAGTCCACATAAAATGTAACATTTAAATAACCATACAAATCCCAAGTTTACACAGTATTTAAACATTGAATGAAATCATAGGCATTTCATACCAAATCATTAAAGTCTTCATATTAAAAACCAATCCGCAGTACAATTACACAGTGAGGCACGAATCCCCTTTACAAACAATCAAAGTATTAAAACGTTAATGGCAAGCTGTGAGCTATGGCACCATTACAAGTAATGGTGCAGCCATGGCCCAAACAAATGCCAAATCTCTCAACGAGGGTCCATTTAAAACCAGAGCAAGCTACATCTTAAACCCTAAAGGTAGAGTCAACAAGAACCATCGAAACCCCAACCCAGTAAATATTTCCAACTCAGGAATTGCCCAGAATGAGAGGAGGCAAGTAATATTGCTAGTAGGATTACCATGGTCATGAAGAAGAAATCCCAAATTAACAAGTGCAGCTTGTGCAAACCCCGGAGTTCCTTCGCATTCACCTACAGAAAAAGCATGACCATACCATGAAGAAAAACACTGACAAAGCAATGCATTTTTACACAAAGTTGGTTTAAGCTTACCTGCAAAATGATGGGTTCGTCTCCATTCTCCAGATGCGCAGAGGCCACACTAAACCACAATGCCAAAACCTTAATGCACAAACAACAAATGCCAAGTCCTTTGCCAAGGGTTTTCACCAAACCTCGATGGCATTAATGGCACCAGCTGGTGGCCATTAATGCCTCCATAAACCCCAACCAGAAGTTTATGGATAAATGTTATATCAACCAAGTCATATGTTAAACCCTCTATACTATGGTTTCACCACCCTTTAGAATTCAACACAAGCTCAATAACTAATGACATGGTATGTATACCATAGTCCCAACCTTATGTTGTGTGCAGCCCTTTAACACTATCATATAGTGTCACAATGGCTTCCCCTTAGCAACAAGATTATAGTATTATCGCATGCCATTTATGATAGGTTCATATAGGTAGTATATGTGCTTAAGTCGTAGTCTAGGTTTGTAGCATTTAGTAATCATGGAAAACGCAGAATGCCATGATGCCCTTGCTAGGAAGAACAAGTGTAAGTTTACAAGCTCGCAATCAAGGTAAACTTGCAAAATAGAAACAAGAGATGAGTAAGTAACTAAAACCAAAGATAGACAATAATAATGGTAGGGACAGTAATATAATTCATAAGAATCTAGTAAATTAACGAATAAAGATAATTAGCAAACATAGGGCATACCTGAGTCGTAAAATGGATCAGTAACAAAAGTGCAAAATAGAACGGGAAGTATACCTAAGAACTGAATTGTGTCAAGTAACCAATAATCCTGATGTCACAAGAGTAACCTGTGAATCAATGAATAAGGTACCTTAGTTCAAACGAACTAAGTAAGCCTGCATAACGAAGAATAACCTTACCTATCAGGTCATCATGGGAGGATGAGTCTCGCCACTCCATCACTTTGTTCCCATCAACAAAGTTAAGTTAGTTTTTATTAAATAAACAAAGTAGACATGTGCAGGAGCAAAACAATGATCTATATAACTCATTAATTCAACGACAGTAATAACTAAGATATATCGACAGTTTAAATAAAAGAATTAAGACATAAGAAGTAAACGAACTAATAGTCACTGAATGGATAAGAGATTAACAAGACTGTGGGTAGATTTCGAAGAGGTCGAAAGTATAAGGAGCACCTATTTTTCTGCATGAGTACTAATGATCCCTTTTGGGTAGTTTTCACTAGCGTATAAAAAAAAAAATTCAATTTTTTGGGACATTACGAGTGGTATCAGAGCCCAATTTCAATACTGACAGACCTATTGGCGCACTAGGCATTCAAGCAGAGAAACTAAAGTATGATAAGTAATTTTTGTTACTAACAGAATTTTTTGCTGCAATTAAAATTTTTTGTGTTTCAGGAAAAATTTTACAGCGCTGTTTAGTTTATGAATACTGAGGAAGAAAATAGCCGGTAGGAAGAAATGGCCACCCCCACTCCGGAAGTGAACTTGGTGGTTGAGCTAAACTCTGATGTGCTGAAAATTTGCATAGTATTCAAGATGAACTGAAGAGTTTCATAGAGGATAGTCTAAATGAAAGAAAGGAACAATAAGCTATAAATGAAGCATTATTGTGTAACATGACGGGAGGGAGCCCGCACGGTAAACCTACCTAGTCCACCAACAAATCCAAAAGAGAACCATACCTTGAGCGGGCCAGCAACCCAAGAGAAGCATAAAAATAAGGTACACTTGAAGAAACTAAAGGAGATCATCATAGTCCTGCTAGTGATTACTCACTTTCTCCGCAGAGAAAGAGGCAAAGAAGTGATGATAGTCTTTAGGGGGAGTTTCAAAAAATAAGAGACTTGACCTATGAAGGTGAAGTAAATACAAGAGAAAATGTTGAAGAATGGTTGCTGGGAATGAGTAAGTATTTCCAGGTTCATAACTATTCAAGTGTGATGCAGGCTAGGATTTCCATCTACAACCTGAATGGTAAGGCAACAAGATGGTGGATAGATTTAAAGTACGCCAAGAAAGATGAGCTATGAGAAATAAGCTGGGAAAACTTCTGAAATATTTTCCAAGAAAAATACATGTTGGAAAGGTTCTTTGAATGCAAGGTAAAGGAGTTCCATGAACTACGCATGGCGTCCATGAAAATGGACTCATTTATAAGCAGATTTCTAGATCTGCTACATTATGTACCATATATCAAGGAAGAGAAGGTGAAGATCCAGCAGTTCCTAGGATGTATTCCTCCCAGTTTTTAGGAAAGGATATAATTTGACATACCAAAGACATTGGATAGTGCACTACACAAGGCCCGCCTCTACTTTCAGCATGAGCAGTTATGGAAAGAAAACCAGAACTGAAACCGAGAAAAGTATAGAAACTTTTCTGATAACCGCAAGCCTGGGTCAAACCCGCAGCCTTATAGAAAGAAAAATAACATCTTTCAAGTGAACAAGAACTTCAACAAGACTGGTACGAAGCCTTATGTACTAACTCCTAATGGTAATAAGAAAGTGACAAGTGGAGCCAATGCAACCCCTTTAGCGATCATGTGCTGGAAATGCAATGAGCCACATTATGCCCGAGATTGTAAGAACAAGAAAAATGGAGTCTTGCATAACCTACAAGAAGAACCTACCATTAAGGATATAGTGGGAACCCCATGAATCTATGCAGCATTAGATGGCCGATAGGTGGACCATCAAGCTATAATGGTCGAGATCGAAGGTAAGATCTTCAACACCTCTGTTTCAATACTTATTGATCCCAGTGCTTGCTGGAGCTATGTTGCACCTAAGATTGTTGATTTATGCAAGTTAGGAAAAGTAAAGCATGATAAAATGTGGCTGGTACAGTTATCCACTGGTATGAAATGGAAGGTTTCAGAGGTTGTTAAAGAATGTGAAGTAAACCTGAATGGTTTCCTTACTAAGGTAAACCTGAACATCTTACCTTTAGGATTGTACGATATTCTTATCGGCATGGAATGGTTGGAACAATAGAATGTCATGATCGATTGTCTACACAAGTCTATCTTATGTACTGATGTCCAAGGGAACCAAGTGAAGGTTCAAGGAATCCCATTGAAAGTTTCTATAAGACAAATCTAGGCATTACAAGCGAAGAAGTGTGTTAGGAAGGGATACAAGTTGTTTACGATGAACATTCGAGATGTAGAGTCAGATAGACAACAACACATAGAAGACTTACCCGTTCTTAAAGATTTCAAGGATTTGAAGGAGAAAATGCTTAGAAAACTCTTGGGGGGTAGTTGGTATATAAAGGTAAAATCAACTATTCAAAGTGGGAAGAATATTGAGTCGAAGTATGATGGGTACCATCTTGAGGAAGATGGGTTTTTGAGGTATCAAAGGAAAATGTATATCTTGAAAGACGATGATATCAGGGAAAAAATCCTTAGCGATGCCCATAGGGCACATTATTGTGCGCACCCTGGAGTGAAGAAGATGTATGTAGACATGAAGAAGCTCTTCTTCTAGCCCAGTATGAATAGTGAGGTAGTCGATTTTGTTTCTAAACTCCTCAAGTTTCAACATGTAAAGGCAGATCATCGACACGTAGCTAGTCTCTTACAGCCTCATGATATTCCTATGACTAAATGGGAACTCATTTGCATGGACTTCTTTGTGGGATTTCCACTCACATCCTCGAGACATAATGTTATATTGGTGGTGGTTGAAAAACTGACCAAAATAACCCACTTAATTCTAGTCATAGACACTTCTGATGTGATAGATGTAGAAAGGGTATTCATAAATGAAATTGTACGCCTTCATGGAGTTTTGAAGAAGATAATTTTTGATCGAGACCCTATGTTTACCTCCATATTTCAGACAAGCATGCAGTAAGCAATATGGACCTAGCTAAACTTAATCTCAACTTATCATCACGAGACTGATGGGAAGATAGAGAGGGTGAATCATGTGATGGAGGACATTCTTAGGATGTATTTTATGGATCAACAGACACAGTGGGAAAAATATATTCCTCTAGTGGAGTTTGCATATAACAAAAGTCATCACAGCTCCATTGGTATGCCTCAATATAAATCATTGTATGTAAGACCTTGCAGAACTCCACTCAGTTGGGACAGGTTGGAGGACCATGTTTTGGTTGGACCTAAGTTGCTTCAGGAGATGGAAGAGAAAGTGGTACATATCTGGCAATGGCTGAAAGAAGCAAAGGATAGACAAAAGAGTTATGCTGATGCACACAGAACTGATAGAATTTATGAGGTAGGGGATCATGTATTTATTTGCATATGACCAAATAAAAGTACCATTCGATTCGGAAAGGGACCAAGTTGTCACCTCACTTCATAGAGCTATTTGATATTCTTGAAAGAATCAGACTGGTAGCATATCGTCTTGCACTGCCACCCCACTTTCACATAACTCATCATGTATTTCATGTTTCAGTATTACAACATTACATCTAGCTAATGAGACTCACAAACTTCATTGGAAGGACTTCCAGGTCTCGGATGAGGGAACATTCATGGTCGAACCATTATGTATACTGGATCATAGGGTTTGACAGCTTTGTAGTCACCATGTGGACCAAGTTAAGGTCTATCCCGGGATCTGCTACCTAGGAGGACGTAGAGACTATGCATCGATATTTTCCCTCACTATTTTTAACATCACTTCGTGACAAAGTTTCTTGAAGGGTGGGTGTATGTAACACCCCATATTTTTACTTAGGCATGTTTTTTCAGTCAGACTTATTACATTGTATTTGCTTATTATCTATGGACTCATCTATATTGATCAAACTATATTTTGGCATGTTAGACATGATTATATACTGATTATGATGTTATGACGTTATCATGCCTATGCTCTGATTATGATATTATGATGTTATCATGCTTATATTGATGCTTGATTATGATGTTATGATGATTAACATGCTTATGTAGATGGTTATGATGTTATGATATTATCATTTTTATTATATTACTGTGCTTATGCATTACTATGTGGTAGTCATCATCAAATTCATTTACTTCATAAAAAAAATGTATATTTGATTGTAATTCTTGATATGATGTGATATGTATGATGTGGTACATGGATACCCACCCATGATGCAATCAGTTTATGATTTTATGTGATGAATGAAAATAACATTGATAATATGGACCATCTACTGATTTAAAATTGTTATGAATGCATTTTTTCATAGTGCTAACCCGCAGGGTACATGGACTATGTGATAGCCGAGTATATGATGTGAATTATGATGTAATACATATCTTAAAGAGAGACTTAATTTCCAAAGCGATGATATGATGGCATGTACCAATAACCTTGATAACAACACAGTATGGTTTGTTGCGGTATAGACCCAGTATGTTGAGAGGGATGGATGTATTTTGCACACTATGTCACTGTGATGCACGAGGTCATGGGAGGGAAGTGCTCAGACATGCTCCCTAAGTTGTCGTGATGATGATGGTAGGATTCCTTCTAGGAGAGGCTAGGTCTGATAGTTAGTCGATGGTACTGCTCTGTTGAGCTATAGGGTAGACCCGAGGTTTATACTTTAACTTTGCACCCAAAAAAAGACCCACAGTGTTGGCCCTTTTGGCAACAACCTATGAACAGGTTGCAGTCTCACCCGAAACAGCTATGGGGTGCCGCAGAATCAGATTTCTGCAAGCAGAAGAGGGATATTACTGTACCTTTAGCCTTAACAACAAATATTTATACCAAATAGAGCTTCAATATTCACTTAATTAGCTTCGCAGTTAGATAAAAGACATTTCTTACTTAACCCTTAACTGGGAATTCACAAAGAAGTTAATATCTAATAGTTATCTTACTTTAGCATTCACCTACTTATCAAAAGCATCAAACATAATAGAAACCACACAAAGAACCACAACACAAGATATAACATGGTTCACCCCCAGTGTAGGGGCTACATCCACAAAACTGCGCTTTTATTCCACTTCTTACAAAACAACAGTTCTGATCTGCGCACTCAGCAGTAGATCCATCCTTCAAGTCTAACTACGCACTCAACTACAGTTCCTTTCTTACAATCTCTAACTGTGCACTCAGCTGCAGTTCCCTTCTTACAATCTCTAAGTTGTGCACTCAGCTGCAATTCCTTTCCTTACAAAAACCCTCTGCACACACAGCTGCAGAGGTCGTCCACGCACACAGCTGGGACTTGACCTTAAAACCCAAAAATAGATCTAACTTCTTCGCATCATATGATCCTCATTTCATTAGATGATATTGACATATTTACATGAGTGTCTATTTATACAAGTGCACTATTACAAAATCATGGGGTTACACCCGAAAATTATGGACAATTACAAAAAAGAGGGCTTTGACTCAATGCCGACACCCATAAGACTATTTTGAGTCGCAACACGACTTACAAGCTTCCACAAAAACCACGGAGTTACCAAAATTAAGGACCATTAAGGTGCGCGCCCCAACAGGCCCCTAAGACTCACCAGTGTCGTGTCCCGGGACACTCTACTGCTTGTCTAGTGGGAGAATCTTGTTGGCGAAGATAGTAAACTGCTGTCAGCTGCTTACTCCTTCTCTACTAGCTCCTTTTGCACTCTGTCGAGTTCTGTATCCGTCTGAATCTCTGTAACCATTATCTTTAATTTTCCTTCCCTCCTGCTCCCTTATATGCCTGTCAGCATCATCATCCCTTATACTACTTCTACCATGGCCACAACTTTCTTGATCCTTCATCCTTTCATCCTTAGTAGAATACCTATGTTCCTTATGCTGCTGTATTCCTTCGCAATATTTATGATGGTCATGGGAATCATTGGGCCTTCTAAATCTATCAGCGACTCCATCCCTCAAACTGCCTCCCATTCATGTCTTATTGAACATTTGACCATCCACAACTTTGGGTCCTTAACAGACGGTACCCCTATGATTACATGCTAATGTACTTTTGGCATAAGACAAACAGCACGCCTCCATTCTGCTGAGCCAGGAGGATACATCTCGGGATCCTCCAGAGTCTTTCCTGAGGGTTTGTGTCTATCTTAATTCCTCTTAGAATAAACTTTTGGTTGAAACTTCTTCCTGGTAGATCATGTCTGCATTAGCTGAGTCGGTGCCAGGGGAGTTTCTTCGCACGGTACAGACGCACGAGGAGTGCTCATAAGGTTCTGCAGACCCCTCTGTTAGAACTCTCTCAACAATTCCTGGACTTCATGGTCAGCTGACATGGACTCAATTATAAGACTCAAGAAAATGTGTAATGCGACTTCCGCAGGCCTGGGTGTCTTCTTATAGAATCCACCGATCAAATATTCCATAACTGTGCATTGAAGACAAAATCTGATAGAGATCTTGTCCAAACGGCGCTAGATTTCCCAAAATATCATTATTATAGGTAGTTAATGTAGTTAACGTAACGACGCCGCCAATTCTGATTTTTCCCAATGGTCGCATTTTATGCTTCGACATGCCTTTCTTCTTCGGCACAGCCACTAACTTTAACTTCGCCACAATATGGACCTTCAACACATTTGTATACCACGACAAAATTTCTTGGACAGCCTCATTGATTCTTGCAGTGAGCATCTTTTCTGACTTCATCCTGACTTTTTCTTTATACTTGGGGTTCAGCCTATAAGGGCGATGTTTGACAGGCTTCGCATCAGGTTTCAAAGGGATTTTTAGCACTCCTATAGCACCAAGGATACCTTTCTTTTCTGAGAACTTCGTCAGAAATAGGTCCTGATGCTCATGGAGAAGTTGGGTCACTTTGCTTACCGTTTCTTCATCCCAATAATCTCCAATAGTAGCATACTTAGGCATTTCTTTTGACCCAATGTTTACTTGCCTTGTCTTCAAAGGCTGAGTCACTTTTGGTGCTTTGACTGCTGGTCCATGTACTTCGTAGTGTCTTTCTGACTCAGGAATATTGATGTTGCATGGGTCATCATCCTCATCAATTGCGAGGTTATAGCATTCTACTGCATTGGCTTCTTGTTCTTTCCAATCAGGTTGGTACTCGGCTATTTCTTTATTATCAAACACATTAGTATGGATCAACCTAATAACTGCATCCAAAGCAGGACAAACCTCATTAATAGAAAATGTCAGCACAAAACTATCAACAAGACTATCCCAACTTACAGTACCATGGCGAAGCTCCACCTCTGCATACTAGTTCTTTGCTATAGGTTCCAGAGTGTGCACAAACCTATGTACCCATTCTTCACGAGGTACATAATTCCATGCTTCATAACATTGCTCCAAATGTTCCTAAGGGCTAGTCTTACCATTAAATATGCTTCGCACCTCCTGAGGTTGATCCTTGAATCTCAGGCGAAGGGGATTTTGAAAAGATTCCCAACTATGAATGTACTTTTTATGACCATTCCACCATCTAGTAGCTGTGGCTCTAAATACTGAATCTAGAGTCTCCATTTTCTGTGAATCTGGTACCTGCTTTGAAAATTGCAAAATAAACTCTTCGAGGTCTGTCAAGCCATCAAAAATAGGTAAGACTCTTGTCTATGAGCCAAGCCATCTGAGAGACTTGGTAATTCTTGCACATCAATGTCCATGTAGTTCATAAAGTCTATTCTGCCTATTCTCTAAGCCTTCATCTGAATCAATCATGCAAGAACTATCACACTTCCAGTCCATTATACCTTCAGGAGTAGGGTTAACATAGTCTTCTTCTTTAGCTGTGATGTTGTAGATGTGATCCAAAACATCCCGATCTTCATCTCTGACAGGCTCTATGTACCTTTCTCCTTGAGAAGGGTCCAATGGTACTATGACTCTCAAGCCTTTTCCTTCAAAAGTCATCTTGCTATTTTTAAGGTTGATTACTACAAAATTCTCTATTGTCCATTCAATTCCTAGAAAAGCTGGATAGGGGTTGCTATCATCAATTATCTCAATGACTTCAAAATATGCTAAGGTACTGACTCCACAATGTCTACTTGGACACTAGACAATCTTTCTAGGGGCACAATCTTCTGTTGATTGGCTAACCTCAACTGTATAGGGGACCATTCAAGGGTAGGTTTTCCCATTTGTTCCCATGTCTTCTTAGTTAAGACATTTACTTCTCATCCCAGGTCTAAAATGATATCGGTCATGTCATACTCTCCTATCTGAGCATGCAATCTCATTTCTCTTCTAGTCCTTCTAACTCTATTAATAGTTCTTTCTTTACCAAAGCTTCGCTGAGGCTCGCAAGAAGCAATAACTTTTTGTAACTCATTTAAAGCATTCTGATTTTGTAAGACCTTCATACAACTCTGTAAAAATGTCGACAGTGTACTTACTTTATCTGTCAAAGCTTCTTAAGACTGTGACTGCTGTTGAGGCTGTTGCGCAGGTGCTACTACTGTGCTCGGATCAACAAAGTCTTTTTTGGATTCCATAAATGTTTCTTTTTCTCTTCCCAGATCGAAGGTTGGAACTTTCTCTAGGGTCTTATGAACCCAAGCCTCGTCAGGTTGTTTCTCCTTATTCTGCACTTGCATCGTAGCTCCACTCCTTGTAACAACGTTAATGGCTGGGACAGGTATTTTCTCTACAGTAATCATCTGAATATTCTAAGGAGGAGCGCTATTTATTTCTTGTATCTTGGCTATCAGCTGTGGCCATTGCTCAATGACATGATCTACTGCTCTGCAATATCGACATGTCATAGTTGGGTTTCGACAATCTCTAGCTAGATGTCCTTCCCGATTACAGTTATAGCACACAACCTAGCCTCGACCTCTTCCAGGCATACCACCACAAGCACGACCTCCAAAAGTACCTCGACCTGATGTACTACCACAGTAACCATATCCATCAATGCCTTGTGCATCGTTTTGTACCCTATAACCATCATATGTTCTCTCTCTCATAAGGTCAAAGCTGCGACATTCCTCTTCGTTGTGTCCAATTGACTTACAGAATTTGCAATAGGGATTTTTAGGTACTTGCACATATCTTTGCAGCAGATAGCAGTCTTCAGGTCGATGCTAGCCAGTTGTTCTACAAATCTCACAATATAGAAAATTAGGGTTAAATGGGTTTGGCGCACCAATATTCAGGTAATTTCTTAGCGCAGGACATTGTTCCTTGTCATGACCTTCTGTCCTACATCGTGTACACCACACCTCTTTACGAATAGATTTCCATTTTTTCATGTCGCGCAGCTCCAAAGCCATTTCTGCTAACTGCGCTTGTATTTGGGCTACGCTAGAATTATCTTTGATAGGAGCTGTCTCTAGTTTCATGGTAATCTCCAAAGCCTCTTGCTGATCAGCAACCTTTTGTTGCATGAGTGCCATTCTGATATGAGGTAATAAGGCTGCAATGAACCATACTTTATGCTGCACTAGTCCAATAGTGAAACTAACTTGATCTAGCAGAACTTTGAACCTTTGATCAAAGTCCCAAACTGATTCGCCTCGCCTCTGCTGAATCTCTTTCAATTCAATTATACACTGTGACTCTGATTTAGGCTTCTTGAACTCTTTGATCATCGCGGTTTTAATATCATCCAAGACATGGTTCTTAGTACTGGAAAATTTCATAAACCGGGTCAAAGCTCGGTCTCTAAATGAAGTGACCAGCTGTGCTCTTCTTATATCTTGATCCAAAATGTTCTTAGCAGTCCACACAGCTTTGCATAAAAACCAAAACTGTTCTGGATCCTCTGATCCAGTTCCTTTGAAGACTAGGAGCTTGATATCATCATTCATATGGGCCATAGTGGACTGAGGGGGGGGAGAACTTACTGGAGTATACTGACCTGCGACAAGAATATTTGGGCTAGGGTTACTTCTAGACTGCGACGGGTTCTCAGGGGTAATAGATCTTCACTACAGAGTTATAGGAGGGTTTCTAACAAAAGGGGTTTCTTCAGATTCAGAGTCTTCTGGCGTATACTTGGTATTCTGGCCTAGGGTATAGGATTCTAGGTTTCTCTTGTATCTTTTACTGCTTCGCAGTAAACCACTTTACTCGTCAAAGTTACTTTCACTTCCAAACATAGGTTTGTAAAAATAAATCTAGCAATCTGATTCTATAAGCAATATGCCCTTCTCAGCCAAGAGCATTTTAATTTACAGACTAAATGAATTTAGGTACTTACCCCTTGGTCCTTTGAAGAACTGTCGTTCAGCTTCGCTGAAGGAAGTACTCGTGTCTATGGCAAACTCCGTCACAAATGCTTCAAGGGTTCGTGTTGTCCAGAAATCAACAGCTCGTGATATCACGTTGTTCACTCTTTTCAATATGTTAATTCTTGTGGGGGTCCAGTCAGGAAACTAATATTCCTTGAAGTTGGTCTTTCTTTCTGTCAACCTGGATAACCACTGGTGCAATTCTATGTGGATACTACCAAAGAAAATTTCATGAATATCAGTAAAAATGTACCTTTGCAAGAAGTCATCTTAGCTATGACGAGGATCCTTATTTTATTGTTCAGCAAATTTTTGATAGGTAGCTTCAACCCAATCACCGATTTCTTTTATTGAGGGCCTCCAAAACATAGCCCTTCAGGTATGATGTAGATCCCTCTTAAAGCAGATACTAAGTTCTACCGGCAACGGAACCAATTTGTTGAGCTATATGGAAGACCCGGGGTTTATACTTTAACTTCGCACCAACAAAAAGACCCACAGTGTTGGCCCTTTCAGAAACAACCTATGAACAGGTTGCAGTCTCACCCGAAACAACTATGGGGTGCCGTAGAATCAGGTTTTTGCAAGCAGAAGAGGATACTGTACCTTTAGCCTTAACGACAAATATTTATACCAAATAGAGCTTCAATATTCACTTAATTAGATTCGCAATTAGATAAAAGACTTTTCTTGCTTAACCCTTAACTGGGAATTCACAGTGAAGTTAATATCTAACAGTTATCTTACTTTAGCATTCACCTACTTATCAAAAGCATCAAACATAACAGAAACCACACAAAGAACCACAACACAATATATAACGTGGTTCACCCCATTGTAGGGACTACATCCACAGAACTACGCTTTTATTCCACTTCTTACAAAACAACAGTTCTGATATGCGCACTCAGCAGCAGATCCGTCCTTCAAGTCTAACTGCGGACTTAGCTGTAGTTCCTTTCTTACAATCTCTTACTGCGCACTCAACTGCAGTTCCCTTCTTATAATCTCTAAGCTGTGCACTCAGCTACAATTCCTTTCCTTACAAAAACCCTCTACGTGCACAACTGCAGAGGTCGTCCACGCACACAGCTGGGACTTGACCTTAAAACCCAAAAATGGATCTAACTTATTCGCATCATATGATCCTCATTTCATTGGATGATATTGACATCTTTACATAAGTGCCTATTTATACAAGTGCACTATTACAAAATTATGGGCTTACACTGAAAATTATGGACAATTACAAAAAAGAGGGCTTTGACTCAAACCCGACACCCCTAAGACTATTTTGAGTTGCAACTCTGCTTACAAGCTTCCACAAAAACCGCAGAGTTACCAAAATTAAGGACCATTAAGGTGCGCGCCCCAACATGCTCTCAAGTTCTGTGTGGGAAGGTCAGTACAGCTGGCATCCACTTTGTACTAGCAGAAGAAGGAAAGGGAGGATGTGAACGTAGGCTAGGATAGAAAGACATGTTAGTTAGTGTTGTTGAGGGTTGCACATTTTATGATACCAAATTAGAGATGGTAGGTACCCATCTTGATTGACTGATTAATAAGAACATAAATGTTAAATAACTCAGAATTTCAAAGTAATCATATTATATCGGTATACATTTCGTATTGTGTGAAATATTATTAGTATCAGCTAGAATTAGGTGGTTTGATTATAGTACATGTGCAGTATGTGCATGTACTCGCCATACATGCACGCTAATACGAGTATACAAATACGTAATAGGTTAGATAATCATATAAGCTGTAATAGGCAACCAAATATTTGTGTATTGATCAATTTAGATAATGGATGTTTAGTGGTTAGGGCATGTGAATGAATGAGTCAACAAAACTATTTGTTAATTGTATAAAACAATTAAGAGAAGTATTGTCACTATGAAATATTAATTGAAAAACATTAACCTTGGATAGTTGGATGAGTTAACTAGTAATCATGATTTATTCAAACCTGTAAATGTACGTTATTTATTAAGAAACAATGTCATAGATTAGTGTCAGGGTACTTAACAATAAAGATATACATGTCGATGTTATTATTACAATCAATTAATAATAATAATAATAATAATAATAATAATATTAATTTTTTTTTATTAATAATATTAATTATTATTATTTATTTAGTATTAGTGTTTATTATTAGTAATTATTATTATGTTATCAATAACAAATAGTAATTGATGAGACTGTTATTACCATTATATTATCATTAAACCTAATAATTAAACAAATAACGTTTATGTCATTATTTCAATCGGTTATGTTTTAAATTCAACATATTCAATTCAATGGGATAACTATTTAATAATTCTCCACCATCTCATGAAGGGTGATGAAGTGGAAAGTTCATGAAAATTAATTAACGTACATCTCATTTCTTAAATAATCTAAACCAGTTGGACAGCCCAATAAAGGAATAAATAATACTTAGTATTTTAATATGAAGGAGACGACGGAAGACGGGAAAGGTGGTGGAAGAAAGGAGGATGGAAGGGCATATAACGAGGGGGAATCGAATGGTTTTGGGGGGTGATTTTGGAGACTTTTTGGGAAAATTTTAGAACAAAAGAGAAGGAGAGTGTTGTAACAGAGGAGTGGTTTAACTCAAGAGTTTAAAATTATAGTCGAAAGAGAAGGAAGCTTCTTTCAGCTTTATCGGTACGTGGGCTTAGGGGCTAGGAAACCCGTTGGTTTCATAGGGCCATCACGATCAGTGATGGTCGGCAGGGCGGATCATCGGGTTTGGAAACAGGGATTGCAACAATGATAGGAAAAGATACAGGAGCAAGGAAATTATCTTCAGCTTCCATAAGTTCCAATTATTTTTCTATATAATCCTCTCATGAATAGTAGTGCAAAGATAAATAAATAAAAATTCTTGGAAATTAGAATTTTATTAAATGTTATTATGTTGTAAATAGTTAATAACAAACTTGCTAACTACTGGTAAATTTCTATGTTAAAATATTGCATTTATTTTTACTACTAATTACTCTCACTTAAAAGAAAAACATACTTAAAGGTAACAAACTTATAACATAACCAAGAGACTCATAGAAACAAAATATCATTTCTTTATATTTTTATTTTCAAAATGAGAAAGATTACATATTTAACATTTTTGACTCAATACTCTGCGCGGGAGGTTAAGCATTACACTATGAGTAAAGAGGAACATGAGGAGAATCTATGCATAGTTCTATAGGTGTTACGGGAACACTAGCTTTACGCCAAGTTTAGTAAATGTGATTTTTACAAACCACAAATACATTACTTGGGTCACATCATCTCCAAGAAGGGGATAACTATGGACCCAACAAAGATTAAAGACATAGAGGATTGGCCTACCCCTACTAGTGTCACCGACATTAGATCCTTTTTGGGATTAGTCGGTTACTACCAAAATTTCATTGAGAAGTTTTCGAGGATACCATGTCCCATGACCACTTTGCAGAAAAAGGTGAACAAGTTCTTATCGACAACCAAGTGAGAGGAAAGTTTTTAGAAGCTTAAACAGGTTTTGACAACTGTACCAATACTAAGAATTACGGATTCCGATAGGGATTTAGTTGTTTTCACAAATGTAAGCAAGGAAGGGCTCGGAGGAGTCCTATTGCATGAAACATTTCATGATCTATTATAAATCATGGAAGTTAAGAGAACACAAAAAGAACTACCCCACCCAAGATATTGAGTTAGAAGCCATCACCCATGCCTTGAAGATGTGGAGGAACTACCTCATGGGGAAGAAATTCCTTTTGAAAACATACAATATGGATCTAAAGTATTTTCTTGAGGAACCAGATCTGAATTCCAGGAAGCCCAGATGGTTGGTTTTCCTTAGCGAGTACCATTTTGAGCTAAAGCATATAAAGGGAAAGGAAAACAAAATTGTTGATGCTTTAAGCCGATGAGCTCATATGATATATGAGGTGACTTTAAGTCAAATCGATTCAGATTTACACTATAGGATTAGAACGGGCAATAGATTTGACTCTTTCTATGTTGAAATCCTCAAGAAGGTCCAAGAGTACAGGTCTTTTTGGCAATGAAAAGAGTGCAAGGTAGATGAAACAAGATTGTTGTGGTCCAAGGAAAGATTGTACATTCTGGAAGAAGGAGGAATCATGTCCATCATCCTCGTGGAATTTCATCGGACACCCTACTCGAGGCATCCGAGATATCAAAAGAAGATATCCATAGTAAAGTAACATTGTTTTTTGCCTAAGTTAAAGGCCGACATAGTGTTTTTTATCCCAAAATGTCAAGAATTTCGGCTGGTCAAAGATGAGCACTGGCATCCTTCAAGGTTGTTGCATCCATTACCAATTCAAGAATGGAAGTGGGAGGTCATTATTATGGATTTTATCATGGTTCTAACAAAAAGTAAGAAGAAAAATGATTCTATATTTGTTGTAGTTGACAAGTTGTCAAAAGCAACACACTTCATTCCAGTGAAGTCGACCTACAAGGCAATACACATTTCCAACATCTTCTTAAAGGAGATATTTAGATTGAATAGGATACCCAAGGAAATCATCTCAAATCGAGATACAAATTTTACCAATAATTTTGGAGATCCTTATTCTCCGGATTAGAGATGCAGTTGAGCTTTAGTACTTCTTACTGCCCACAGACAGATGAGAAGACATAATGGGTAAACCAAATTGTAGAGGTCATGCTTAGGATGTATGTCATAAACAACCACACCAATTGGGAATATTAGCTACATCTTTCAGAGTTTGCATATAACAACAAAAACCAGACCTCCACCAAGATGAGTCCCTTCGAGGTACTCTATGGACAAAAGTGTAGAACACAGGTTGCTTGGGATAGCCCGGTGGATCGGCTCATGTTAGGGCCTAACTTACTAAAGGGCTTGGAACAGTTGGTTACCAAGGTCAAGCTGAACCTTAAATATGCACAAGACCACTAGAGGAGTTACACAGATAAGAAAAGAAAAGATGAAAATTATCAAATAGGTGAGCATGTTTACTTAAAAGTAAAAGAAAAAAGAATCTCATTGAGCTTGGGAAGGTATGGTAAGCTAGAACTAGATTTTCTGGAGCCTTTGAGATGCTGGATAAGAGAAGACCAGTAGCATATGAACTAGATTTACCTGCTCACATAAGAGTTCATAATGTTTTCCATGCATCCTTATTAAAGAAATATGTTTATGATACTAACCATGTGATTGATTGGTCCTTTTTACAGGTGTAACCTGACAGGGAGTTTGTACATGAAACCCTTCATATACTCGACAAGAGAGATGTGTAGCTCAAGAAGTGCACCATAGTCCAGTTGAAAGTGCAATGGAATCACTTTGAGGCTGATGAGGCTACTTGGGATAATGAATCCACCATGAGAAAGGCTTACCTCGCCTTGCTTCATGATTTCATTCCGAGTCCCTAGAAAACCAGGGACAATGTTGTTCTAAGCGGGGAGGGATGTAATATCTCAAATTTTTGACCTAACAGTTATGGGAATAAGCCCCATTTCTTATGATGTTGCTTTAATTTTTATTTGTATATTGAGCATAAGACCCCACTACACATGAACATGATGATTTTCTTGATACATTGGGTGTAAGCCAATTGCTTATGTAGTATGTATATAATTTCATGTGTTGGGCATGGATCCTAAAGAACATAATTGATGAGATGTTTTTTGTTGAGTGCGAGCTCTAAGGCACATTAGTATTTGATTTTTTTTGTTGAGCGCGAGCTCTAAGGCACATAAGTATTTGCTTTTTCGTGTTGAGTGAGAAGCTCTGAGGAACATGAGTATTTGATGTTTTGTGTTCAGTAAGAATATTTGGAGCACATGAGTACTTGATATTTTGTGTTGAGAGAGAGCTCTAAAACACATGAGTATTAATGTTTGCGTTGAGCGAGAGGCTCTGGAGCGCATGAGTGTCTTAAATGTTTGTGTTGAGCGAGAGGCTCTGGAGCACATGAGCTATGAAACCTTTGTATTGAGAAGGAATCTCCAAAGCACATGAAAAGATAAGAATTGGAAGTGTTGGGCATAAGCCCTAGAGAATTCCAAGTTGATGTTGAGCATAATATATGGAACATTGGATCCTTGACCATTGTGTCCCTAGGTGTATCCTACAGATACATCCTAGCATTAGTGTTGAGTGAGGAGCTCTGAAATTTCACTAAGTTTGTAACTCCGTGTTTCTTAGCGTTGAGTATGGGCTCTGGATAAACACTAGGAGTTACTTAAAAATTAATATGTTGAGTGAAAACAACTCTGATCAAACATTGATTGTATCTTACTTATTTTTAAGTGCTTAAGTAAAATTTTGATTTATGTATCTCATCAAGTATTGAAGAAATACCATGTTAAATGAGGTAATCCAACATGCAAGGAGGGATAGAGTTGCCTAACCTAGTTGACCTAAGCCCTACGTAAGGGCCTTAATAAATAAGTGACTATAAGCTAAACAAAAAGTGTCACATGATTATGGATCATGCTATGTGCTGGCTAAAGTAAAAATGCTAACAAAGATATATATAAATATATAGTTTATACATAATATGTATAAAAGAGTAAGCACAAGTAATAATACTAGTAACTATGAATAATAATGAAATGATATTCTATCTATTATTATTATTACTCATGTTCATTAAAATATTAAATACCTACAAGAGTCAAAGTAGGAACTAGTCAAAATTTCCTAAGTTAAATTTAAATAAATATTAAATTTACCTAAATTAAGTAAAAAAGGTTATTTTTAAGAAAACAAATGATTATTGATTTAGCTCCCCCTTTTCCTAAAAACTATGTCTATAAAGACCCAATCCAAACAGAGGCTTGGGGATATTTTAATTATTCCATAATTTCTACCTGATAATTCTCAAGAGAGTCCTTGGAGAACATTTTTCCTAAGAGGAAAAGGAAACTGATACAGAACATGTTATCCCATATAGGTAATCGTTACCTTAGGACCTCTAAGCTACTTGCATGTTGGAACTAGCTCGGGGGGATCCGGATTGAAACCAGGAATGGTTCTGGGTCATGGTTGGGTGGAACGTGGTAGTTCCCAAGTTATTCGGTTATTTGAATAGAGGTAAGAACTGTATCTGTACTTGTTAATGCTGGTTGTTTGCGTGTGCAAGGTTTTCCACCCATTAAAATAGCTTCAACTTGAATGTATGAGGTTTCTTGATTTCCCTTATAATTTATACATAGGTTTTCTTATTAAATGAAGAGATTAAATTTTGGATTGATAAATAGTATCTATCTGTTATAGCTATGTTATTTTATTTACTCAAACATGATATTCTAGTTAGGGAAATATAGACTTTATTCGTGTTTTGTAATGATAGACTCTCACCTATAGTTTTATCAGTTTTCAAACCCATAGGAGGATTTTGTCTCTGTTATTTTATGCATAATTCTTTCATCATTTACATGTCGATTTCAGTATTCTCTAAAGAGCATATTGGTTTTAACAGAGTTGGGATTATTTAAGTTAGCTAGGTTTCTAATCATTGATATTAAAAAATTAAACTCCTACTCTACATCTTCCATTGTTGGCAGATTTCATATTACCAATAGGCTTGTTATTATTTTAACCATCGAAACTATTACATATAGTTGTAGCATAAACACTATGCATGAAATACAAATTAAATACTATTGATGAAACTTAAACCATTATAGCATAAACAAGATAAACATAGTTAACATATTTAAACATAGTAAATAACGTAACAAAGATAATTATTAAACAGACCCCAAACAATAATGTCCATTTTATAAATCTCTCCATAACATGCCAACCATCAAGACTAGTTAAGGTCCGGTCGTAGGCCAAACTATTATATTATATATCTCTACAATCTACTACCAAGATAAAAATCGAATTTACACATAATACAAACCAAATCTTAAACAACATATCCATTTAAAAATATCCATGATCGAATCCTATTGGCATCTCTGCCAAAACGAAAACACACAAACACCCCATTGAATCACCAATCCACGCATTCGACAGCTCAGGATTGAATCATGTAGGCTCACCTTTTATTTACAAAACATAAACTATATCAAAATATTCCAAGAATCGAATCTTGTAGGATTCGATTTGTAAAACTCCAAGGTTGTAAAGATATACAAGTTTCTACATAAGCCAATTATAAAATATGCTAAAAGAACTAAATTCACATAGTATATCCATAAATTTATACACATGATGCGTATTTGCTTGAGGGTCGAGTCATATCTAGCAAAGATCAACTAAAAACCCCAATTTTAAACCATAATCAAAATCGCTATTCTGTCATAGCTCCACATTAAAAAAAATAAACAAAACATAATTGGCATGTTTTCTCATCACGGCTCATGGCCAAGAGGTAAGAACCCACCGTAATAACCATTAAAAAAAAGAACCCAAACCATTTCAAATACAGTGAAGTAATTTATTCAACCCAAATTTCAACATTGTTATAACCATGACTTCTAAACAACAAATACGTAGTAGTAAACCAAGCTTATGGCCATCACAATAATAAACCCAGGAATGATAAATAAACCATATGTCTCATAGTAGTAAACATTTACAAGAAAAACTCACACAGTCACGATTTGACAAGAGTGCCATTGCAAACAATGGCACTTCCATAGTTTAAAAACATCATTTAAAACCAAAATGCAAAGGTGAGTCACTTCTAGACAAACATGGCCCGAAGGCACTACACTTAAACCATCACCAAAAATCATATTTATGCATGCATCTCTAGATTCCCATCAATGCAAAATATCCATACAGTCGAATCCATAACCATTTATTCACAAAATTAACCCTTTCTACAAAGAGTTCAAAGCTCTGCTAAATATTTACATGTAGAGGCAATAGGCCTAAGCAATTGTAGGGCTTACTTGTAGAAGGGTATCATATACAGTCTTGCAAACACCCACGACCAACGAACGAAAGCCCCCTTTTACATGCAATTCAAAACAAATAACTATCATAAGGATGTTGAAACCTCCACTTGAAGCAAACAATAATATAACGTTGCAAAACCAAATAGAGAGCATACCTTCCAAGCACATGGTGAGCCTATTCCTCCACGTCGAGATGAATCCAAAGATACAAAAAATGCAAACAACCCATAGCAGCAACAATGAATCCCAAAACATGACAGACCCAAGCTTAGGGTTTGGTTTCCCCCATCCAAAGGAGTATTAATTGCGCCACCCTGTCCACCACCATTGACGTAATGTTTAACCACAGGCATATAGTCCAAACCCCAACAATTGTATTTAAACCCCCATTAAAACCCTCGTTGGCATAGTTAAGTCATGGATTCATGGCAGATGGAATACGCCATGAAGGGCTTACCATATAAACCATAATGTTTACCAATTTTAATATAATGCTTGTTTAAGTCTCACAACTTAATCCTATAACCTTAGGCTCTACACAATACAATCTATATGTTATAAATACATAGCATAGGGATAAAAATTATCAGATCCCCAATACACAATAATAATTCCAATTAGATAGATTCAGGTTTGATAAACCCAACTTTGTGTAAACAGTGGCAATAGGATTAGTTAGGCCAGGACTTTGGCCCTTTTCTCTTCGATAGGCATAAGGTAGTGTAGAGTGGATAGCATGCCATAGGATGTCAAGGTTAACTAGCGTATCAAGTTTTCGCCATCTAATGAACCTGGACAAAGAAAAGAGAAGTTTGCATTAGTTCAACATGAACTAAGTAAACCATGTAATAGGAGGTAAAAATGGTTACCTCTCCAAGTGGTCCCATAAGGGATACAAATCCTGCCACCCCACCCCTTTACGGATAAAGATAAGTCAGGACTTTCCATAAACAATGAATAAAACTTATAACCCGGAAGTAAGATATAACTGAACAAGCATACGCACATGCCTGATAAATAGTAATCAATAAGTAGAGTAATCCTTTAAACCAGTTAAATTAAATTAAACATAGTACATAATTACATCAATAACTACATAGGAAAACACAAAGAAATGTTAAGGACAACTTACAAGACTTCAAATTAGAAAACAACGAATGACATATTCCACAGATGATGAATTAATGTCTAGAATAGGTAGTAATTAACTAGCCTATAATTTGTTTTTTCAAATTTCGGGGACATTACACAAACATTACGTGCTAAATTTAACCATGGTTTTCAATGATCAAAGTAAACTCAAACATGATTTACCAAAGTGAGTCATGGTTTGCTACAATGTTTGGTGTATGTCAACACAATTGAATATGTGACACATTAACAATGTGACATTTGACGTTCATCAAGGGTTATGCCACATTGCGATGTTTATCAAGGGATATGTTGCATCCGACGCTAATTAAGGGTTATGTCACATTGTGATTTTTATCAAGGATATGTTGCATTCAACATTCATCAAGGGTTATGTCCCATTGTGATGTTTATCAATGATTATGTTTCAAGCGGTGTTCATAGAGGGTTATGTCACATTGTAACAATACCTAAGATGTGATAGATTAATTATAGAATCTAATTTTTTAATATATATAACCAGCCTAGATCCAAATCCTAGGCTCTATCAAGCGCCAAGAGAAATCAAATCTCTCGAGGCGCAAACCTATTCTTAGGTATTCTACTCAATGAACTATCAACTTTGGTGTGTCATATATATAGCCATTGATTGGATTCAAACCAAAAGACACATCTTTTTATTTAAGGTCCACATATAATATTTTTATTATTAATATTTAATATTATTTATGGCCGACATATAATATTTTTATTATTAATATTTAATATTATTTATGGCCGACATATAATATTTTTTATTATTTTTTATTTTGTTAGGAACGGACATTACAACATCTCCCCATACATGGTTTTAAAACCATATGCAAGACCCTTCTAAAACCATGGGTTGTTTAGAAGGCCTTGCACATGGTCTTAAAATCATTTGCAAGGCCTTCCTAAACCATGTACAATAAAACCATGGGTTTTTTAGGGGGCCTTGCACATGGTTTTAAAACTATGTGCAAGGCCTTCCTAAACCATGTACAATAAAACCATGGGTTGTTTAGAAGGCCTTTCATATGGTTTTAAAACCATGTGCAAGGGCAACATTTTTTGAGGATAATTTTTTTATTGTTTTTTATTATTTTGTTAGGTAGGAACATTAAAACATCTCCCCCATATTGTGTTTTTTTTCTGAACCAGATTTTTATTTGGATAATTAAATTTTTACTTTTTAATTGTTTGTTAGGTAGGAACATTACAACATCTCCCCCATATTAGGTTCTTTTTTCTAGACGACATTTGTTTTGGTCGATATTTAAAATTTTTATTTTTTATTATCAAGATCTCCCTCATATTAGGTTGTTTTTTTTGTCAACATTTATTTTGGTGGATAATTAAAAAAAATTATTTTTATTATTT
>LPNX010900374.1:24011-104342 GCA_001517045.1 Pseudotsuga menziesii | reverse complement strand
ATTTATGGCTGCATATAATATTTTTTATTTTATTAGGAAAAAACATTAAAACATCTCCCCCATACATAGTTTTAAAACCATGTGCAAGGCCCTCCTAAAATCATGGGTTGCTTAGGAGGCCTTGCACATGGTATTAAAACCATTTGCAACTACGTCCTAAACCATGTACAACAAAACCATGGGCTATTTAGGAGGCCTTGCACATGACTTTAAAACCATTTGTAAGGCCCTCCTAAACCATGTACAATAAAACCATGGGTTTTAAAGAGGCCTTGCATAGGGTTTTAAAACCATGTGCATGACCAACATTTTTTTTGCGATAATTCAATTTTTTATTATTTTGTTAAGTAGAAACATTACAACATCTCCCTTATATTGTGTTGTTTTTCTCATGGACATTTTTTTTATGGCATATAATTAAATTTTTTATTTATTTTTTATTATTTTGTTAGGTAGGAACATTACAACATCTCACCCATATTAGATTGTTTTTATGGCCGACATTTATTTTGGAAGATAATTAAAAGTTTTGTTTTTTATAGCCGACATCTATGTAATGTTACATAACATTACAACGTTACGTAATGTTACAATGTTACATAACGTTACAAGATCTCCCCCATACTGGGCTGTAGAGTGCCTCTCGGCGCAATTATCTATTTGAGTCCATAACGTTCATAATATTCACGTACCATAATATTGATACTATTCATTGTATTCATATATCATTATGTTGATAATATTCTTTATTTCATACCATATGTTCATAATATTCATATTTAAAATATACTCTAAATGTTTTGTCAAATAATATATTTTAAATGTTTTTGGTCCGTACAAAAATGTTGAGTAAAAATTTCTCTTCAAAAATATTTAATATTTTAATTTTACCTTACCAATTCACATAAAATATAAAAGAACCTATTTAAATATCTCATTTCCAAAACGAAAATGTATCATGAATATGAAAATCATGAATGCTATTGTCAAATTATGACATTCATCAAGGGTCATGTCACATTTTGATGTTTTTCTTGAGAATATGATGTGACATAATTCATTAAAAAAAACTTCATTAAACTTAAGTATGGTTCATTAAACTAAACAATGGTTTAACTATGGTGAAACAAAACTCAACCATGATTAACCAGAGTTATGCATGACTCGCTAATCTAAACCATGGATGACTATGGTCAAACTAAAGTCAAACATGGTTTACCAAAATCAACCATGGTTTGCTACAATGTTTGGTGTATCTCGACACAACCACATATGTGACACATTAACAATGTGACATTCGGCGTTCATCAAGGGTTATGTCACATTGCGAATCTCTCATTTCCACAACGAAAATGTATCATGAAGATGAACTTCATGAAGGGTGTTGTCATTATGTGACATTCACCTAGGGTCATGTCACATTTTGATATTTTTCTTGAGAATATGATGTGACATAATTCATTAAAAAAAACTTCATTAAAGTCAAGCATGGTTCACTAAACTAAATAATGGTTTAACTATGGTGAAACAAAATTCGACCATGATTAACCAGAGTCAAGCATGACTCTCTAATGTCAACCATGGATGACTATGGTCAAACTAAATTCAAACATGGTTTACCAAAGTCAACCATCATTTGCTACAGTGTCTTTTGTTTGTCAACACAACTCAAGATGCGACACATTAGTAATGTGAAATTCAATGTTCATTAATGATTGGATTGCATTCGGCGTTGACCAAGGGTTATGTCACATTGTGATGTTTATCATGAGTTACATTGCTTCTAGCATTCATAAAAGGTTTTGTCACATTGCAACGTTGGTCAAGTGTTATGCCACATTGCGACAATGCCCAAGATGTGACAAATGAATAATGCCACATTTGATATTAAGAAAATTGCATGTTGCAATGTGAACTGTGGCCATGTGCTTCATTAAATTCAACCATGGTTAACCAAATTCAAAAATTACTTGCTAAATTCAACCGTGGTTGACAATTTTCAAACCAAATCAAACATGGTTTAACAAAGTTAGCCATGGTTTCCTACAATGTTTGGTGTATGTCGACACAATCAAAGATGTGACACATTAACAATGTGGCATTCGACCTTCATCAAGGGTTATGTCACATTGTGAATCTCTCATTTCCACAATGAAAATGTATCATGAAGATGAAATTCATGAAGGGTGTTGTCATATTGTGACATTCATCAAGGGTCATGTAACAGTATGATGTTTTTCTTGAGAATATGATGTGGCATAATTCATTTAAAAAAAAGTCATTAAAGTCAAGCATTGTTCACTAACGTAAAAAATGGTTTAACTATGGTTAAACCAAATCCTACCATGATTAACCAAAGTCAACCATGATTAACCAGAGTCAAGCATGACTCACTAATGTCAACCATGGATGACTATGGTCAAACTAAAGTCAACCATGGTTTGCTACATTGTCTTGTGTATCTCGACACAACTCAATATGTGACACATTAGCAATGTGGCATTCGATGTTCATCAATTATTAATTTACATTCGACATTGACCAAGGGTTATGTCACATTGTGATTTTTATCAAGGGTTACATTGCTTCTGGCATTCATAAAGGGTTATGTCACATTACGATGTTTCTAAAGGGTTATGCCACATTGCGACAATGCCCAAGATGTGACAAATTAATAATGCCACATTTGATGTTCAGAAAATTTCATGTTGCAATGTGAACTATGGTCATGTGCTTCATTAAATTCAACCATGCTTAACTATCATCAAACTAAAGTCAACCATGGTTAACCAAATTCAAACATTACTTGCTAAATTCAACCATGGTTAACAATGTTCAAACTAAACTCAAACATGGTTTACCAAAGTCAGGCATGGTTTGCTACAATGTTTGGTGTATGTTGACACAATTGAATATGTGACACGTTAATAATGTGACATTCGACGTGCATGAAGGGTTATGTCACATTGTGATGTTTATCAAGCGATACATTGGATTCTGTGTTAATCAAGGGTTATGTCGCATTGTAACAATACCTAAGATGTGATAGATTAATAATGTGACAACAATGTTAAGAAATTTTCATGTTGCATTGTGAACTATGGCCACATGCTTAACTAAAGTATACCATGGTTAACCAAATTCAACCATGGTGAACTAAATCCAATGATGATTCATAAAAATCAATGATAGTTTAACTATGGTGAATGATTAACCAAATTCAAACATGACATAGTAGAGTTAACCATGGTTAACTATTGTTAAACTAAAGTAAACAATTGTTTACCAAAGTCATCCATGGTTTGCTATAGTGTCTTGTGTATGGTGACACAACTAAATTTGCAACACATTAACAATGTGATATTAAGTGTTCATCAAGGGTTATATCGCATTATGATATTGATCAAGGTTTGCGTTACATTCAACATTCATCAAGGGTTATGTCCCATTGGGAATTTTATCAAGGGTTACACTTCATTCAACATTCATGAAGGGTTATGTCGCATTGTAACCAAAGTATACCATGGTTAACTAAAGTCAAACATGACTCACTAAAGACAATAATGGTTGACTATGGTCAATCTAGAGTTAAACATGGTTTACCAAAGTCATTCATGGTTCATAACATTGTCTGATATAAGCTGACACAACTCAAGATGTGACACATTAACAATCTGGAATTTGACATTCATCAAGGGTTATGTCACATTGGTTCAATATAAAGTCAAACTAAAGTCAACCATGGTTAACCAATCTAAACCATGGTTAACTAAAGTCAGACATTACTTGCTAAAGTTAGCCATGGTTGACTACAGTCAAACTTAAGTCAAACATGGTTTTCTAAAATGTTTGGTGTATGTTGGAATAACGCAATATGCGACACATTAACAATGTGACATTTTGTGTTCATTAAGGGTTACATTGCATTTGACATTCATAAAGGGTTGTGTCGCATTAAGGTGTTTATCAAGCATTACATTGCATTCATTATTCATAAAGGGTTATGTCACATTGCAAAACTACTCAGGGGTTATTCCACATTGCAACAATTCCCAAAATGTGACATTCAATGTCAAGAAAATTTCATGTTGCATTGTGGAATATGGCCATAAGGTTTATTAAAGTCAACCATGGTTACTATGGTCAATCCAAGTTAAGCATGGTTAGCAAAAGTAAACCATGGTTAACTAAAGTAAAAAATTACTCACTAAAGTCAATATTGTTGACTATGGTCAATCTAGAGTCAAACATTATTTACCAAAGTCGGGCATGGTTCACTACATTATCCAATATATTTCGACACAAATCATGTTGCGACATGTTAATAATGTGACATTGAATGTTCATTAAGGGTTTAGTTGCATTGTGTCAATATGAATTCAACCATGGATTGCTAAAATGTGTGGTGCATATGTCAACAAAACTCAAGATGTGAAACATTAACAATGTGACCTTTGATGTTCATTTAGGGTTTTGTCACTTTGTGATGTTTATCAAGTGTTACATTGCATTTGGCATTTATCGAGGATTATGTCACATTTTTATGTTTAGCAAGTGTTATGTTGCATTTGGCATTCATAAAGGGTTATGTCACATTGCTGCATTAGAAAAGGGATATTTTGCATTGCGACAATGTCTAAGATGTGACAAATTAACATTTTGTCATTCGATGTTAAGAAATTTTCATGTTGCATTCTAAATGATGGCGAGGTGCTTCACTAAAGTCAACTATGGTCAAACTAAAGTAAAGCATTGTTAACGAAATTCAACCATCGTTAACTAAAGTAAACGATGGTTCACTAAACTCAGTGATGGTTTAACTATGGTGAAACCAAAGTCGACCATGATTGACCAAAGTCAAACATGACTCGCTACAATGAACGATGCTTGACTATGGTCAAACTAAAGTCAAACATGGTTTACCAAATTCAACCATGGTTTGCTACAATAATGGAAATTATGCATATATATCCTGTATTGAATAGTTATTAAGAAAATAAATATTCCACATATTCATGAGTGTGGTTAAAATGTAAAATTTGATATGTATGCTTCTTTGGAATGTTTCATTGACTATATATATATTGAATTTTAAGAAAAATCTTTCCAATTCTACTAGGAATGACTCATACAATCAACCAAGCAATGCACTACTATTAATTTGAACGTTAATAAATTAGTTAACCAACATATTCCTACAATACTATAATCCAATGTAATTAATTAATTAAAATATAATAGCATAATTAGAAGACATTATCATTAATTAATTAGTTATTGCATTGTTAATTAATGAAATAAAATCACTTTATTAAGATTGTTTTTTTAGTGAGATTATTATTTAATTCAGTTTCATATTATTACAATTATTTAAATAATATCATTTCTACTAATACTTTGCAGATATGTCTATGCACCCACGTCGTTAGTAGCAACAACCACATTAATTTTATTAATCTATCTGAATACTCAGATAGGTGTAAATTTAGGCACATACTTTTTATATTAATTTTTTTCTTATAGTATGTGCTTAAATTTATGCCTATCGACATATTCAGACATTTGATGTTTATAGTTGATGCATCTGTTATTTGTTTATTTTGGGATAAGCTAATATAATTTATATTATTTATTAAGTGCAGACTATACTTTTTCTCACTCTCTATTCATAGAGTAACTTGGTTGATTGATTTGGAACTGTGATTGCTTTTTCAAACATTGTTAAGTTGATTTTAAATAATGAAACATCTAAATTGATTTTAAATGATACAAAATTTTATGTAAAATTTTACCATATATTAAACTTAGATTATGATAAAACTCTAACTATATCTTAAAATATCACTAGTGTTTTTAATCAAATTTATTATATAGATGAAAATGCAGTGCACCATTAACTTACTCCTTTTAAGTACCTATCACTCGAGGTTTCTCCATAAAAATATACTTATGAATAATATGCATGATGGATTGACATGTTTGAAGGAAAGGTATAACATTAGAAATATTCCATGTATTTTTCTTTATACCTTCAAATCTAATAGACGAATCCGTAATGATATTTCAACGTTTATTAAGCCCATAATAAAACAAATAACCCCTCAATACATCTGATTATATATTTATATTATTCTTCCAAAAAACAAATAACCGCTTCAATACATTTGTTTGCACTATTAAAATTACCGAAATAATATTAATATTTTTCAAATTTCAATCCAACTTTGAAATTCTTTATAAAAACAAATAAAAAACGTTTTCACACTCCAAAATTTTGAATTTTCGTTCGGCTAACATCCAAATTTACAATTTCTCCTAGTGGACCACAGCCCAGTGTAAGAAGCGTATATTTCTCTACTTACCGACACGTGACCTCAGCCCAGGTATACTGAGCTTATGTTTTTGGACTCACCTGCAGCCCAAGTATACTGACCTCACTTTTGCAGCTGAAGTATAGGGAGCTTATTTTTTTCTACTCACCGAAAAGTGAGCTGCAGCCCATGTATACGGAGCTTAAGGTTTTGGACTCACCTGAGAGTGAGCCGCAGCCCAAGTATACGGAGGTCAACTTTTTTTACTAACCTACAAGTGAACCTCGGCCTATGTGTAAGGAGCTTATCTTTTTTATTCGGGTCTTTTATTTCTTCTAACTAAAAACCTGCAAGCGAACCTTAGGAGTTTATCTTTTATAATAATAATGTATTTTTAAGGTCATCGTTTATGGAGACACCAATTTGGTTTATGGGACTCTCTTGTTTGTGGGACAAGACACCAATTTGGTGTATGAGACTCTCTTGTTTGTGGGACAAAGAAGTCCTTTTGGACAGTGATTTAACTGCTAAAGTCTATAAAAGTAAACATACACTATCATTTTAGTTTTGAACTTGTAAACTCTTAAAAAAAAATTAAAGTAAACATATACTATCCTTTTAGTTTTGAACTTGTAAACTCTTAAAAAAAATACATGCTTTTAACCATACGTTCACATTACAAGATCCATGATGACCACTCCTTTTTATATTCCACAGCCCAAGTGTAAAAAGCTCTATTCAATATAGTTAGAAATAAGTAAAGCTATATTTATTTAATATAACAATGTTTCTTTAATTGAAAGATAAAAAACAATATACAATTAGTAAACTTTATATTTAGTAAGTAAAACTATGTTTTTTTCCATAGAAAAAAAAAGTGTTGTCAAATTATTTTACTGTTGAAAGGTGCAAAAATTTGGTTGTTAACTCATTTTTATTTCTTAGAATTTAAATGATATCAATTTGTTTAGAGAGAAGTGGTTTTCTTTAATCTAATAATTAATTATTATAAGATATTTATAAATGTTTTGTTTTATAAAAGAATATATCATATATTAAAGTGAATGATAAAATAAGTAATTAAATACAAAATAAATGTAAAAATAAATAATTGAATATTGTTAAGTTAAATTTAATCTTTTATTATGTCTTAATTTAAATTTGTAATCCAAAATGTTTATATTATTGTTGGCAAATTGGTTAGTATATGTTCTTTTTAATATGGAAAAAAATGTGTTGTGAATTTTTTCTATTAATATAAATTATATATAATATTTTTGATCATATATTTTATAATGAGTATTGAATTTTAGTCATTGTTAAAGACTATGTAAATAAAGTTCTTTTTTTTTCAAATTTGATAAACCAAAATTGATTGTGGGTAGATGTTACATATCATTATCACTTTATTTAAAAGATAAAATTTGAAAGGTAGAAAAAATTGAAAAAGAGTATAAATATCTAAAAGAAAAAACTTCACAAGATAAAATGAATCAAGTAAAAACAGATCTTAGCTGAATGGAAGAGGGTTAGTATTACACAAAGTTAGATTGTATATACCAAATTTGGCAGATATAAATTAATTATTATGGACGAATTACATAAAAGACCTTATTCAGGACCTCCTTGATATCAGAAAATGATCATCATGACAATGAAAGATTTATTTTGGCCTAATATTAAAAAATAAGTAGCAGGTTATTTAGCACGCTGCATTGAATGTCAACATGTAAAAGATGAACACCAACATCCAATAGGATTATTACAACCATCACCTATTCCAAAATGGAAGTGGGAAATTATTAGCATGGATCTCATAACTGGCTTACCTAAGAATGTTAAACAACGCGACTCAATCATTATCATAGTAGATAAACTAAGGAAGCTCACTTTATTCCGATAGATTATACATATAAGGCTATTAACATTGTTGATATATTTATGAAAGAAATTTGTAGGTTGCTTGGTGTACCTAAGATAGTAATCTCACATAGAGATGCAAATTTAATGTGAAATTTTTGGAAATCTTTATTAAAAGGATTATGAACGCAAATAAATTTTAGCACTGCATATCAACCTGAAACTTAAGGGAAAACAGAAAGAGTAAATTAGGTTTTGGAAGAGATGCTTATAATGTGCATGATGGATATTCCAGGTAAGTGGGAATATTATTTGCATTTGGTAGAATTTTTATAGAACTATCATTTTCAAGTTTCTGGTGGATTGAGTCCATTTGGGATTCTATATGGATGAAAATACAATACTCCAATATCTTGGAGCAGCCTCATTGACATATTAATGTTAGGACCTAAATTATTGAAGGATATGGAACTAATAGTGAAATAAGTACAACATAATTTGAATGTTTCTCAAGATAGGAAAAGAGTTATGTCAACTTAAAAGAAAATCCACGAGAGTTCCAGGTAGAAGAACATATTTATGTAAGGGTAAAACCTAGAAAAATGTACCTAAAGTTGGGAAAGTACTCAAAATCGGTGCCCAAGTATTGTGGACCATTTCAAATTTTGACAAAAATTGGACCACTGGCATATCAATTCGAATTACCACCTACAATAAAAAGTAGATAATTTGTTTTTCATGTTTCAATTTTAAAGTAATATGTTCATGATGCTACTCATGTGATAGACTGAAATGTTATATAGGTGGAACGCAGAGGAGAGTTTCAAGTGGAACCAGAACGTATTCTCGACATGACCAAAATTTTACTCTGTACTGTACCATTAAGGAAGTCAAGTTGCAATGGAAGTACCTTAGTCGATAGCACGTCCACAGGAGCCCACTTGGGAATTAGAAAGTAATATGCGAGAGCCATATCCAATTCTATTTCAATATGAAATAATGGAAGAATGAAAGACAAAAATAATGACACCAAGGAGGATGTTATCCTTTAAAGAGATGTGTATATAATACACCAAACAATTGTCTAATTATTATTACTTTGAATATTTATTTATTTGGTATTTTGACAATCAAGTCCAAATGAATGTAATGAATTATTATTATTGAATAATTAAAATACTGAGAGGAATCAGAACTGAAGTAGTCGGTAAATGAGTGTTTACTGACCCGCAAGAGGAAATGGCAAATGGAAAAAGCAGTTGAGTGAAAAATCAAGTGATGCAGGAGGCATCTTCCCCAAAATCAAGTCAAGAGTCCTTGTGGATACCCAAAGTGTACGAGGCTCATAACTGACCAAGTCCTAGGAAAAATACTATAAATTAATATCTCCATCGAATAAGAAGGAGGTTGCTGATGGATGGGGAAATGATCTATTGATGTAAAGAGATGGTGCATTGATCGTATTTTTTCTTTTTATTTCATCAAACAGGCTTGAGGGTTTTGGATCAAGTAAGATTTGAGTGCTCTAGGAGTTGGTTGTCAGTTCTATTTTCCCAAAAGTGGTGATAGGTTCCTTACTAAATTTATTAATTGTTTAGTACAGATAATTACAGTCTAAAAGTATATTTGACTTATAAGTGCATTAGAAACTAATAATTATACTATGCGTCAATTACTATTCTTTTTATCTCTTTCAATAAAATGTTCATAGTTATAAACTGTTATTTGTAAGTTGTTTATGTACAATATGTAGAAAATCGCAGATCTCTTATTTATGTAGAAAAAATTAAATCATACGTAAATTATCTCTACAATAATTTCCTATGTTATGCTACATTACTATAAATCAAACCCTTTAAATGTATACTTTCATATTTAGCAGTAAGAGGCAAGAGATCTCCCCAAACAGATTCTTTCTCTATTTATATCAAATACAAATCCACACTTCCATCATTCTTGTAATTAAAAACGTTCATTATATTTGTAGATCTAAATAAGACAATTAGTCACAACATTTCGCAAGAAAGTATTTAGAGATATACCTCAACATTTTAATCATATATAGTTAAACTAATTGCACGAGTGGAATGCTTCCCACACAAAACCTAAACTCTGTTTAAAAATTACAACAACATTACAGCCTTGATTTCAGGATTCCTTACCTAAAACTAGACTGACCTGGATAAAGATTTAATTAAAAACAGAACCAGGATAGAAATATTTAAGAAACAATTATCTAATTATAAATTTGAGCTTCACAAACATAATAATAATCAAATCAAAATTAAGATCCAAGAATCATGACCACAAGGTCAATATTATCCCCCAATCAAATTTTAAAAACTAAACAAATTACAGAATTGTGAAATCTATAATGGTTGTAAAGCCATTATATCAAATCACATACCAAACTATTGTAATATTTAAATTCATCCCAAGTATTAGAGGAATTGAAACTCTCTGATTTCGGGCTTCCAGCTGAGATAACTTTTAATTTAAAACAAACTCACGAGATCAGGATAAAATCCACAAACATTCTTTTAAAAGGTTATACAAAAATCAACATAGGTGAAGCAAGAATGGAATAACCGTTCATCCACCAAAACAATTCTTATTATGAATCTTGTATTTACCAAATTACAATTAAAAAATTTACGATGGTAATATGCCAATCATTGAACCAAAGAACACCACCAATTTTTCCCCAAAACGAAGAGCAGATCCAACTACACATAGGAAAACTTATATTAAGAATTAGAGGTTGTGAATACTCCCCTTTATTTTCCTTGTTATCGAATTCAGAGTAACCCTATCAAACTGAATTAAAATATAATTGAGGCATACCTCTAGGATGTTTTAATGATATAGTGCATATTCAAGATGGTCACGTCATGGTTACATGCACAAAAAGCATGGGTGTTAGTACTTAACGCTTATAAATGGTTATAAAATTGAGTATGAAACAACGTAATGGATGTGGATTATCACCTTAGGGATGACAAGGACTATGCCCGAGAGTATTTAACCTTGTCTCCACCCCTACGTGCCCCAAATTCCAAATCCCATTTATATGCAGGAAAAAGGGGGGTAACCGGTTGCAATCATCAAATTAAAAATAACCGCACAAAATATTTAAAACCTGTAAGTGAAATTTTTTTACCTTGAAGGTTAACTTGGGCCATCGAGGAAATGTCAAGTCATGTCCCCAATAGGTTGGGTACCCCTTTATGGAAACAAAGCTAATCATGTCAAAAACAAGGTCTAAAAGTTAAAACTTCTCTTGAAAAACCCGAAAAATGAAACTAGAATCCTTTTTTATTAAATCGGTGCTTAGAAATGAGGATTTTTTACGTTCATTACTTGTGCAGAGGGTCATTGGTTTACTTCTCTCAGTTACCCTCTCATTGTCTACCCTCCATAAACAAGAATGAGTTAAATTCTTACCCAAAAAAATATAGGAGCAAACTCTTTAAAAAAAATAACAAAATGAGGATTATAATTGTTTACCTGGAAATTAAACCCTTCCGAGTTTGTAACCTATGATTATTTAGAAGACAAGCAAATCTAATTCTCATCTCATCCATGCATAAGAAAAACAATGGTTGTGGATGTACACAAGAGGGATGGCAGCCATGCAGCCATTAAAAGACTACATGAAAACCTTTCCATAACTAAAGAAACAAAGTGTAGAACCCAAAGGAAATTATGTTTGTAGCGCAACTCTTCGAGCATTCAATCCCAATTTCCAAACCTCCATTACAATAAAAATACAAAGAAACCCCTCATGAAAGTTGTAATGCAAAGTAAAACCCTACTAAAACTATTTTTTCCATGCAAGTACGCAGGTCAGTTAATGTGCATGGATGCGCTGTCAACTCATAGTCAGGGTTATGAACAAACATTAATATACCGCATTAAAGCCTCAGTTAAACCCCCTTGATCATAACTTTAAACACCTTTTGTATCCCAAGGAAATAAATCCATGGCTTAAAAACTTCATTAGAGGAAATTTCACCTCAAAATGGGCCTCCTAAAAAAAATTAATAAAATAATAGTTAAAATAATAAAATAGTATTTATTAATTTTGGAGGAAGAAAAGAAAAAACTATTTTTTTGTTTGTATTTTTGACATATCTTCCCGTGTTTTTACTCAAATTTCGATCGGGAGAGCTCAGTGGATGCAGAATTAAAATTCCGCATCCAATGAGCTCTCCCGATTGAAATTTGAGTAAAAAAACGGGGAGATATGTCAAAAATACAAACAAAAAAAGTAGTTTTTTTTATGATACCTATCCCCAAATTTATATTAAAAAAGTGTTTAAGAGCTATATGATATTTCAAGTTTAAAGCAATTTCATTGGCTAACAAATTATGACATGGAATTTGAGTTAAAGTTAAAAGGCCCATTTTGAATTGAAATTTCCTCTAATGTTAGCATGGTCACCTTACAACTTTTTTGTTAAGAACCCGTGTCGGCCCTCCTCTTTATTTCGTTAGTATATTTTCTTAGATGCATATGCTTTATAATTTGTCCCGTTATTATTTTGTATTATGCCACATTCATGGGGAGTAATAGTTTTTAATTCATCCAGTTAGTATGTTGCATTGCTCTACATTCAAGGGGAGTAATAGTTGTTTAGATTGGACATAGTATATAAGTACGTGTTGAGGATAATGAAGGCATCCAAGAATTATTTGTATTGAGATTTTTCAAAGGATATTTCTAGGCTCCAAGTGTCCTATGATCAAAAAAATCTCTTTTGTGCTATGTTATTTCTATTATGTCATTCATTCTCATTGTTTATTGCAAGAGGTTCCTCACATCTGGTATCGAAGAACTTTCTTGGGCTCGTTGGGTGGAATTTATGGCAATTTTTTTTCTTTTGCAGTTATTCCTAGAGCTTTGATTATTATAGTAGTGCTTATTCTTTGTATCAGTATTATTCATTCAGATCAGTGACTAAACCCTATCTACTTAACTATGCGAAGTACTTGGACATAGCCCTAAAACTCATTGTGAGGAGTACCAAAGGAATCCCGAAGTAGATGGCCATTGAGAGGAGCTTCCAAGAGAAAAGGGAAATGACCCCTACCTAATTTACTAGTTTTCATCCATGAGGTAAACCAAGAGGTGTCGTTTGTGGAAAAGTGGTTATCAATTTTACTCGAGTCATGGAGTGAGGGGTACTGCCCCAATATGCAAGCCATTAAACACCATTGATGTCCGACTGAATCCATTAACCTTTAGGAATCCCAACATACCTAGGGTCCATATCTATTTCCAGTTGATAAAGAGATTTTTTCCAGAGTCACCATAAATCATTTCCGCTGTCTAGAAAAAAAAATTATAAAGTTCTTATTTTCAACCATATCTTCCTTTCTTTACCTCCATTTCCCTTGAAAATTCATTGTAAAGCCTATAATTCCATTCTGCATATTTCCTTCTTTGAGCCCAAAAATTCATTGTAACCCCCGGAAGCCCAAAATTAAACATTTGTCTATTTTTAGGGTTTTTCATAACTTCTTCGATTCTCACCCAATCACCTTCAAATTTTACCACAGTGTTCGTTTCCCAATTATGCTTCATTGTTCCTCTCCGAAAAATTTTCCCATTCTTTCACCATGCTTCTAAAATTCACATTTTTTGCTTCCTTTTCCCTTAGAAAGTGTCCAAAACCTAGTCAAACCCCAATTATCCACTCGTGTTTTTCCCAACTCAAATTTTTCCTCTTCTAAAACCCTTTTTGTTTTTTTTTTCTACCCATTTCAAAAAAACAAAAAGCATGCTTATTGTTGTCACCCGTGCAAGAGAAAATAAACAAATGGAAGAAGAACATGTCACCCTCAAGAGAAAATTCGAAGATCTCGATAAAAAATTTCTCGGTCTCAATCTTTAGAATTCATCCATGAGAAAATAATGATAGCCTAAGTCTTCTATATACACAGGGTTCTCTTCTTCTAGAAAATTGCTTGGGTCCAAGCTTGACTTTCCTCGCTTCAATGGTGATGATCCGTCTGGATGGATTTTTAAGGAAGAACAATATTGAAGTCTGCATAAAACTTTTGATGCTAGTAAAGTTCCACTTGCATCTTTTCATTTGGAACATGACACCCTTCAATGGTTCCGTTGGTACATCAAGGCTCAACAAAGCCAAACTGGACAATTTTTTTCCAACTCCTTTTGCAATGATTTGGCCATAGTGGTTTTGATGACTTCACAAGAGCACTCACCAAACTTTGCCAAACTGGCACGATGAGGGAGTATCAAATAGAATTTGAGAAACTGGCCAATCACACTGAAGGAATTCCTAATGCATCCTACAAGAGTTGTTTTATTAGTGGTATGCAGGATGCAATCCGATCTAAGGTTAAAATGTTTAATCCCAACACAATGATGGAATCCCTAGGTTTGGCTCAGTTGATGAAGGACAAGATCATTGCTCAACAATGTTCCAAATCCAGTTTTGTTCCATTCATAAATATGGTTCCACAAAGAACTCCAATTCCACTAGCTCCTAGAACCACTCCTATGAAGCATTTGTCTAAAGCCAAGATGCAGGCACATAGGGAAAAAGTTATTTGTTATAATTGTGACAAGAAATTAACCCAGGGACATCAACGTGCTAAGTAAAAACTCTATCTATTGGATGTGGATTCTCCTCCTGCACCTAAAATTTCTGATGATGATTAGGATCTAGTAGATGCTGAGGGTGACATTCAACAACTGCTTATTGACCTTCGTTATCAAGATGACCATCCAAGGATATCTCTCCATTCATTACCTGGATTCACCACCCCAAAAACCATGTCGGTCAATGGTTTCTTCAAAAAACTCCCTTTTACAATACTCATTGATTCCGGTAGCACTCATAACTTCATTAATCCTAGGATCACCAAACAGGTTGATTGTTTTTTCTATCCTTGCTCCAACTTTGAAGTCATGATTTCCAATGAGGGCACCCTACCTTGCAAAGGGAAGTGTCATAATGTGCAAATCTATATTATGGATTATAAATTGCGCTCTAACATGTTTTCCTTCCCCTTACGCAGATGTGATGTGGCTTTGGGCACTCAATGGTTATGCACACTTAGACCCATTTTATGGGATTTGCTAAAATTTGGATGCAATTTTCAGTCAATGGGAAAAAACACACATTGAAGGGCTTACAAACAGGGTCTTTCAGCCTCATCAGTTCACATCGCATGGAAAATATCCTTAAGAAGATTTCGCATGGTGTCATCACTCAACTCCATTTCATTTAGATGAAACCTACAGTGGTCTCAACTACTTCTTTGGATCTCGAAGAAATTTTGGATCGATATGAATGTTTATTTGTTGAGCCAGTGGGATTGACATCTTCAAGAGCAAAGGACCATTGTATTGTTCTCCTTCCCAGAAGCTTCCCTCCCAACATCAGGCCCTATCGTTACCCATTTCACCACAAGAAAGAGATTGAGATGCTTGTTTGGGACTTACTGAAGCAAGGTATTATTCGCACTAGTACGAGTTCCTTCTCTTCATGAGTTCTTCTTGTCCAAAAAAAAGATGGTTCATGGTGCCTATGCATTCAATTTCAAGTACTTAATCACATCATAATCAAGGATAAGTTTCCAATTCCTATTGCTGATGAGCTTTTGGATGAGCTTCATGGTGCTCTTTGTTTTCCAAGTTGGATCTTTGTTCTCGGTATCACCAAATTCAGTTTCATGACAATGATATCCCGAAAACAAATTTCGGCACACATGATGGACACTCTGAATTTTTGGTCAAGCCATTTTTACTCATGAATGATCCTTCCACGTTCCAAACATTGATGAATAAAATATTCCAGCCCTACTTGTGAAACTTAATTCTGGTCTTCTTTGATGATATCCTCGTCTGTAGTAAAACATTGATTGATCATCTCCAACGTATGGATCTTGTACTACAACTTTTGTTATCATCATCTCTGTGCCAGAAAGTCTAAATGTGTTTTTGGGTAGAAATAAGTAGAGTATCTCGGGCATATAGTTTCAGCACAAGGGGTTCACGTAGATCCTGCGAAAATATATTCCATGAAAATTTGGTTGTATCTGCAGACCCTGAAGAGCCTTTGTTGGTTTTTGGGACTGATTGGATACTACTACAACTTTGTCAAGGATTATGGGAATATTGAAACTTCATTAATATCCCTACTAAAAAAGGATTCTTTTACATGGAAACATGTTGCTGAGTGTGCATTTGACAAACTGAAACAAGTTGTGTACCACACATGTTCTAGTTATGCCTGATTTTTCCAAGCCCTTCACTATTGAGAGCAATGCTTCCAACAATGGAATTGGTGTTGTCCTTCTTCAAGATGAACATCCCATTGTGTTCACCAGCAAATCCCTTTCTAGAAAGGATTTAACTGCCTCTACATATGAGAAGGAAATGATGGCTATTTTACATGTAGTACAGAAGCGGCATCCATACCTATTAGGGAATCATTTGTGCATCAATACTGATCACCAGAGCTTGAAATATTTCCTAGAACAATGGGTCTCATCCCGAACACAATAGAAATGGGTTAAAAAAATCATTTGTTTATGACTATGAGATCACTTACAAGAAGGGTAAGGACAATCTTGTGGCAGATTCTCTTTCCCACATATCTAATGACCATGCTTCTCTTTCATCTATTTGTATGCCTATTCCAAATTGGTTAAAATATGTTCAACAATGATATGAATATTCCTTATATGAAATAATCCAACAATTGGCAAGTAATCCTTCTGTTGTACCACATTATTCTTGGGATGGATCTTCTTTGAGACATGAGGGTCATCTGTTGCTTCCCCAGAGCACAGATCTTCACCAGGCTATCTTCTATGAACTCCAAGCTTTTCCATCGACAGGGAACTTCAGGTTCCTCAAAACTTATGAGCGGGAACGACGTAACTTATTTTGGAAAGGAATGAAATGAAAAATTGAACAGATGTTTTTTGAATGTGATACCTTCCAGTGCCATGAGGGTGAAACTACACTCTTCCATAGCTTGCTATAACCATTTCCCATCCTACAAGGATTTGGATAGATATTTCAATGGATTTCAGTGAAGGGATCCCTAAATTTGGAGAGAAGACTGTAATCTTGGCTGTGGTTGATTGGCTTTCCAAATATAGTCATTTTTCTTTTCTCATCGATCCATATACCGCCTCCTCAGTTGCACAAATTTTCATGGACCAAATATTCCATCTTTGGGGAATCCCTTCTTCTATTGTCTTAGTGACACGACTTTCACAAGTCATTTTCGAACCGAACTCTTTCACCTCACTAGCATGAAGATGAATATGATTTCAAGATATCACCCAAAAATAGATGGTCAGAGTGAAGTCATTGAGAAATGTTTAGAAAATTTTTATCGTTGCTTCACCTATGAACAAAAACATCAGTGCAAAAAGTGGCTCCCTCTCGCTGAATGGTGGTACGATACTTCCTACCATACTTCATCTAAAATTACTCCATATGAAGTAGTTTATTGTTAGGCACTGCCAATGCTCCTTCCATACAGCCCCAAAATTTCACCAGTTTAGGAAGTTGACATGATTCTTTGAAACCGAGATCAGATTCTTCATATTTTGTAGGATAATCTTCACATGGAAAGAAATCTCATGAAACAATAGGTCGATCAACACCGTTCTGGGCACACTTTTCAAGTTTGTGATATGGTTTTTCTTTATCTACAGCCTTACAGGAAATCCTCCCTGAAACTCAAAGGGCATCAAAATCTGGCTCTAAATTTCTATTGTCCATATAAGGTTCTTCACAATATTGGGTCTGTTTCTTATAAATTTGAACTTCCTTCTTCTTCTCACATTCACCTAGTATTTCATTTATATTTTCTTAACAAAGGGATTGGCCCGCATCAATGCAAAAACAATTTTACCAAAACTAGATAAGGAAGGATCCATGATTTTGGAACGAGAGGCCATATGCAATAAGTGCACTCGTTAGCTTCGTTCTCAATCCATCATAGAGGTTTTAATTCAATGGCACGACGTGCAACCATAGGATGCTACATGCGAACCACTCCTTCAGATTCAACAATAGTTTCCACATCTAAAGCTTTGAGGACAAATATTTTCTAATAGGGAGGGGATGTTAAGAACACGTGTCAACCCTCCTCTTTATTTTGTTAGTATATTTTTTTGGATGCATATTGTTTGTAAGTTGTCTTATTAGTATGTTGTAGTATCCCGCATTCATGCGGAGTAGTATTTGCTAGGTCCTCCAGTTAATATGTTGCATTATACCACATTCATGGGGAGTAATAGTTGTTTAGATTAGACTTAGTATATAAGTACGTGTGGAGGATAATGGAGGCATCCAAGAATTATTTGTAATGAGCTTTCTCAAAGGAGGTTCCCCCCTCGAAGTGGCATGCGATCAATAAAAATTCTTTTGTGCTCTGCTATTTATGTTATATCATGCATTCTCATTGTTTACTACAAGAGTTTCTTCTCATCTTCCCTTATCGCTTACAAGTTACCACATATTTTCAACATTTTCCAAACTCATACGAAGGATGGGGTTTAACATATGCTTAAAATAAATAAATCTTATTTTTAAAGTGTATCTAGGACTAAGCCATAGGTCTAGGATTATGTCTTGAGTAAGAAAACCATTATGTTATTAAACTCAAATACTTAAACATCACCTTAGTAGGGATGCGACCAAGTTGTCACTATAAATGGATATAACACCAAGCAGAAGACACACCCTATCATCAAACATTAACAAATCTAGTTCATTAGAGGAAATTTCAACTCAAAATGGGCCTCCTAAAATGAACTAATAAAATAATAGTAAAAATAATAAAATAATATTTATTAATTTTGGAGGAAGAAAAGAAAAAAACTATTTTTTTGTTTGTATTTTTGACATATCTCCCTATGTATTTACTCAAATTTCAATTGAGAGAACTTGTTGGATGCGGATGTGTATTTAAATTCCGCATCCAATGAGTACCCACTCGGCATACTTTTGACGGACCCTGCTACCCCAAAAACAAGAAATACCTGAAAAAATTGCCATTCCATTTTTTCAGGTATTTCTTGTTTTTGGGGTAGCAGGGTTCGTCAAAAGTATGTCAAGTGGGTACTCGTTGGATGCGGAATTTACTTCCGCATCCAACGATCTCTCCCGATCGAAATTTGAGTAAAAACACAAGGAGATATGTCAAAAATACAAACAAAAAAAGTAGTTTTTTTTTATGCCTATCCCCAAATTTATATTAAAAAATGTTTAAGACCTATACGGTATTTCAAATTTAAAGCAATTTCATTGGCTAACACATGATGACATGGAATTTGAATAAAAGTTAAAAGGCCCATTTTGAGTTGAAATTTCCTCTAATGAAAGTTTTAATGCAATTGAGTAAAAAGTATGTTACAACAAATTTGAACATACTACAACCAATAAAATTCATGTTGCGACAAGAATGAATAATAAATTGTATGAAATATTTTTTATTGATGGCCATTACGGGTATGTGACATTATATTAGTAGATATAAACAAGATAATTATTTGCAACATTTCCTAATAAAGTATTTAGATATATACATCAACATTTTAATCATATATATCTAAACTAATCGCATGAGTCGAAGGCTTCCCACACAAAATGTAAGCTCTGTTTACAAATTTCAACAACATTAGAGTCTCTGTTTTGGGCTTCCATACCCATAAATAGACCGACCTGGATAAATATTTTATGAAAAATGGAACCATGATATAAATATTTAAGCAAAAATTATCTAATTATAAATCTGAGCTTCACAAACATAATAATAATCAAATAAAAATTCAAATCTATGGATCATGACTGTAGGTTCAATATTATCCCCCCATCAAATTTTAAACACTAAACAAATTACAGAATTGTGAAATCTATAATGGACTGGAATTCATTCTTTCAAATCACAGACCAAACTACTATAATCTTCAAACAAATCCCAAGTGTTAGAGGTTGTGAAGCACTCCCGTAACCAATAAATATAAATACAGACACATCAAGGGCTATGTTAACACAAAACTTATGTTAAAAACGTTTTAGTGGATGTATCTTCCCATAAACCTCAAACTAGAGAAACTGAGAATCCAACTTAAACTAGAAGCCCAAACGGAATCATATGTTGTGGCTGTTTGTTTTCACCTAAACGTATAGTACAGAAGCCATTCCGCTCCATTTATACATGCAAAGACAAGGGGTTGATGTTGGGCCCTGGAATTGTCCATTTTTCCATCATTTATCGACATACCTTTCATCCATTTTCTTACCATTATTTCCCATTTATCATTCCATTTTCCATTGATTTGTTATAGCTGTGCGTAAAACAACATGCTACTTCCATTGATATTTTAAGTGGTTAATAGTGATTATTTTCCTTTATCTTTGATGAATTAATGACTATTATGCATAATTTTACTAATGATGGTTTGTGGATTGAGTTTTCACGTACAGGATGCTCATAGCCAGCTTTTATAGCCTTAACCAAAAATGCATGCCACATAAGAACACCTTGATTCATGTCTTGACTTACGGCCAGATGGAAATGAATCTAAAAAATCCGAGACATGGGTTTTGTGTGCAACATCATCGTTTACCTGAATCATTGAGAAAACGCCAAAAAAAGCTACGGTTTGCGATATGCAGGTGGTTCTTTGAGAGGTTATTTTCCAGATTTGGTGTTACGGTCGGTTCCAAAGTTGCCAACAGTTACGGCCGTGTTTCAGCTGTTGCAGATCACAATTTGGGGATTCAGTTCTTAATTTCCATGAGATAATTTTATGTATAAATATGTAATCAATCTCATTGAGAAGGGGATGATAGATGATGGATTAGGCATGATAGGAGATGGATGATAGGAGATGTAGGAATAGGAGAGAATACAATGTTATGATGTAGGATTTGATCGAGATCTATTGTAATTCTTCCATTCTGATAATATATGCTAGCATTTTCTTAATTCTGGAGTTGTAGACTTTTATTATGGAGATCTAGCTTTGCTCAATGGAGGATGGGCCCTCTTCCCTGAGCAGATGCTGGTAGTGTTAATTGTAAGTTTGTTATTGTTTATATTTGCTTATTATTTCATTCATGCTTTTATTCATTAATCTTATCATAGTTGTATGCTTTCATTCATTAGATCTGTCATAATCATTTTGTTGATAATTCATTTGGTAGATCATTGGCCAACATAACAATTCTTTTAGATGTACGTAATTAGATCTTATTTCATAATAATTTATTTTGTTGAAGTGTGATTAGATTTACAGTGTGATTTTATGAATAGGATCTGGATTGATTTACTTTCAAGCAGGTGTGATCTAGTTTACAAACAGTTACGATTTCATACCAATAGATCAATAGTGTCAGGCAGAAATTATGCTTGCATATATCTTGCACGATAACTTTGAAATAAAAGACTTCCTCAAGTTGATAATTTATGTTTAGCACTCTGCATGTTAAGTTTCAATTAACTGGCATATAGTGGGAATGACATTTTGGCGTCATTGCCGGGGAAGTTATTAATTGTGCAAAAGTACATCTGACATTGTTTTCTAGATGCATTGTTAAAGTAGGGCATGTCAGTTGCATTATTACATTTTAGGTTATTGAATTTATTTTGAGTGTGAATTTTCTGTTTTTACATTCAGTTTTATTTCAATTTTGAATCTTTGGAGCATAAATCTTATCATTCCCCTTAGTGGTGTTGTAAGCACCACCCATTCTACTAACAAGTTGACAGGAACATTCAAAGGAGGAGCCTTATAATAGCACATGAAGAATCTATGAAGAGATGGCAAGTGAGAAAGATGAGAAAGTTGTTACCTTCGAATTTCCCATCAAAGGATTCAAGAGGAGTGGCATGAACGAAAAGAATTCCCCCACATGTTCTACCAAATTTTCATGGTTTGGAAAATGAAGACCCTGATGTATTTTTATTTCAATTTGAAGTACTTTGTATAGGATATGGTTATTGTGCTAATGATCAAAAGTTGAATGTGTTTCCCCTTACTCTAAAAGGAACAGCCCTCTAATGGTTCATGAGCCTCGGTGGGAATTGTATAGAAACTTGGGAAGACATGAAACATGTATTCTTGAAAAGGTACCAAGATTATTGCAGGATCAATGAAGACATTTTTGAAATGACACAAGGAGAAGAAGAGAGTATGGAGGAATACATAGAACAATTTTAATATAACCTCCAAAGATCCAAACAGAGGAAACTAGGGAAGGAGATCTTAAAAACACTTCTACTCAAGGGAATCCAAGCTGAATGTTTAGAAATATTGAATCTGATCGGAATAGGTAATGTATTTCAGTTAGCATATGATGATATTTGTGAGTTATGTAGAAGGCATTCAAGAGGAAACTTTAAGACTAGTAAGAATTCTAAGGAACTTTTATCTCTATTTTCGAAATCTGCTGCAAAAACAAGAGTTTTATGAGCTGAAATCAGTAATTTATTTTAAAATTCTAATGGTGATATCAATGATTCACTAAATTTAGAATTGGTTATTTTGCAGGATAAGGAAAAGTGGGAGGAAATAAGATAAGCAAGGGATTTTCCTTTCGATGGTCTTGAAAGGTGTGGTATATGTGACTTGAATCATTCCACAGATCATTGTCCCTCCTTAGCAAGGATGAAAGAAACATATCAAAGAGATCTGGGAGTTGCATCCAACTCATTGCAACAGTCATGTCAACCATTGCCTACATCTATGGTTCAAAATTCTATCCCTCCATTTTCTTACTCTCATACTCAGCCGTTGAATACTCTTCCACCATGGCAGCTGTTGCAGCCTCAATTTAACTCTTACCTACCTTATCCACAAGGTTGGAATGGCCTATCTTATGATCACATGGCCACTCTCTCTCATGCTACAACAAAAGTTGGCCTTTCAATATCAACCTCACAACTCAATCATCTACATCAGCCACATCTATCTTCTCATCAAACTCCTTGGTACTTGTTAAGTCAGTAAATTTTCCTTCGATTTTGGTTTGACTTCTTCGATTTTTGGTTTGTTTTTCATTTTATTTGAATTAAGTTTTTTTTTATCTCTTGAAGGGTGTTAAAAGTCATATTATTGAATAATGAAGTCACATTTAGCATCATGAGTATGGTTCAGCTTTTAAACCACAAGCAAACTGTCAAAAAGCTGAAAAATAGTGAAAAATTAGCATTGGAGATATTCTTGTAGCGCTGGACAGAAAAATTACAAAGGGCGCGCTACAAGAATATCGAGGCCCTTTTATTTTTCAATTTTCATGCAAGTTTTTATCATGATTTCGATCTGGGAATGACTAATCGCATATGGTGAGTTGTTTAATACATGTAAGCTGCAGTTTATGAGCAGTCTCCCAAAAGTTATCCTCCTCAAGGTGTCACAGGTGGAGGAAAAGATCATGGTGAACACTGTCCTAATCATTTAAGCCAGATAACTCCCATTGCTGAGCCCATGAAGCAGAATGATGACTGAGTTCTTGAGAAAGAAGAGGACTGCTTCACTGAAGACAGATTTGTTCTCCAATGTCACTTTGGGCGTTCCAATTGACAAATAGCATGCGACTTCAGTGTTGATGAAGATAACTTGCTAGCTGTTCGTACCTCTGCTTCGTGCAATCAATTAGCAAGTGAAAATGTCGGAAATGGAAGTGTCTTGGACTCATCACCAGTCAGGGGACAGTCTCTTGGATTAGTTGATTATGAACACGATGATGATTCCCCAACTTCAGTGAGCACTACTTCAGGAGGGCCTGAATGTGAAAATTCAGAAATGATTTATTCCTCTCTTCCAGCAAATGATTCTGTCGGACATGAAGCAGTTGATTCCCCCAAAGAAAAACGAATGCTTACTAGAGCAGATTCTACTTACCATGGAACTGAAGCTTTGAAAAAACAGAGACTACATACAAACAGCCAGGATCACTCTGTAACAACGGATGGAAAAGATGAAGTCAAAAAATTGACAGTGAAAGAAAAGCAAGGTTCATTGTCTTGTAACCATGAATGTGGTTTTCAAGAGATGAAGGAAGTGGATGTTGGTGCAAGAGAAAAGAGATAGGTGTGGGATGAACAGTCTGCCATCAATTTCAAAAAGGATAACAGAGTTCATTCATAGAAAACCTTTTTGTGCAGACATGTTCATGAATCATGCTGACTTTGATGGAAAGAAAGGATATAATTACCAGTTTGTTTTATCTGCTAGGAAAGTTGATACCACCTCATCGAATAACTTGCAATATGTTGATATTACAGCAAATAGCCCTTTATGGGTATCCCCAGAGCAACTTGATATGCCCAATGTGCATTTACAGCAGTTCAATAGCTCAGAATCAGTATGTACATTAGATATAGGCTCTGATCTGTTTAGCAAACGTGATGTCATACACAGATTGAGGGAACAGCTGAAAAGAAGAGATGAGATGATAATGGAGATGCAAGCTCAGATTACTGATCAGCTGTAAATCATAAATAATCAAATTTCACACATGACAAATTTACAGTCACAGCTTGATGACAGGGAGTCATTCGGAACAGAAAGAGAAATTCAGTGATTGCACAAAGCAATTGCAGATCACTGTACAGGTCATGTAGTGGATATGTATTGTTCCTATAGGACAATGATTACTAATTATACAATGGTAGATCACTCGATGAGTAGATCAATTGCATATTTATAGGGTTCCACAATTGGAAGTGCTGAACTATGCAATGGAGGAACTCAAAGATTTCATGAACAGAAGCTGCAGGAACAGAGGTATGAAATGAAAATTCCAGAGGTAAAAGTGTGGAATCTAGTAAATGACCTACCCTGTATTTCATTGAACAGAAATGGAGAAATGATTAAACATGAAGATACCCTTGAAAGTGTGAAATACATGGAGAGAGAATTAGCTGAACTCAAGCGGCTAGTTAGTGGAAAAGCTTGTTAGCAATATTCTGGACAAAAACAACATCAATGTAATGGAGGAAATGCTTATCCCTATCATTGAAAAGGCATATGTACATGAGAAGATACAGCTTACACAGCACTTCATCAGCTGATACTTTAAGAAAGAGAAAAATGCTTTTCAACTGGGTATTTGGCACAGAATTCTGCTCTATTTTTCCTGTTTTGAGTGATTGAAGTCAAATGCCTACCACGTGCTAATGGAGAGGAGTGTTTGAAAACAAAAGGAGGTTTTTGTTCCTAAGATACCCATATACAAAAACCTCTCTCAGTTTTGCATTAGCTTTCAAGGTTTGAAAGATTCAATTAAATATTTCCAGCCTATTTTTCAGGGAGTTTAAATATTCAATATTTTCCTGTTTTAGTGTTCATTTTGCGGGGCATATTCTGATCGATTGGCGATGAATTTTGAAAAGCAAAGATATTTTTTTGTCCATAATGGACCCATTTACAAAAACCTCTCTCAGTTTGTACACAGGTGTCACCAATTGAGAGATATGGAAGCTTCTTTGACACCTATTTTCCAGAAATTCGCCATATTTGCCAGGAATCCGATTTGCTATTTTTAGTAAATTAGTTAAGTTAGTTAGTTAATGTAACTGCTGGGTAGTTTCAATTTCGACCTAATGAAGGGAGATGGAACTACTTCTTTGTAACTATTTAGAGAGGTGGAAAAGACATTTTTTAGAGGTTCTGATTTTTGGGAGCATCAAGAGGTCTGCTAGCTGCTTGTACTTTCACACTTGTTCAGAGATAGGTACTGTAACTCTCATATGCATTTACTGATGAAATTATGTGATATATGACTCTTTCCCCCACATTTTGTCTATGTTGGATTTGTTATTGAGCATTTTTTGCTTCTTAAATGGTAAATTCATTGCTAGTTAATGTGTTTTTCTGGTAATGCTTATCTTTTAATGTATGAACCACAGCATAGTCTCTTTGTTGGATTTTTGTGATATGTTGGGCATCTTTATCAGTTTTATGTCTATGATTTAGTTGTTGCTTTTAATCTGAATGTATTCCCTGCATGATCTTGAAGCTTACAACCAAAAACACATAAACAAAAACCTAAACCCTAGTTTGAATTGAGTTTTTTCTCTTGAGATTATGTTGGCTTGTTACCCTAGCCTTAGTAACAATTTCTGACACAAACATCTTTGGCGCCGTTGCTGGGGATGAAGCTGAAGCATATCTTCCCTGGGATACTCATCTATTTTACTGGTTTAAGAGGTGGACTTAAACCAGCACTTTTTAAAGGCTATTTTCACCAAGTTTGACACAGTGGCTACTAGAGGAGTTGGAAGAATATCAAGATTTCAGTCATCCCCAGCTTTATGCAGCCCTAATTAATTTGAACTACTGTTAACCCTTTTTTCTTTCTGAGGAGAAGAAACTAAATTTGTCTTGAAGAATTAATTGGCGACTCCACTATTTCAAGATGCACGGGTCAATGTCCATGGAAGCCATTGTGGCTCGAAGGTTTTCACCATTAAATTTTTCTGATATTCCAGGTTTTCCAAATCCAGTACCTACTATGGATGTTTGGGGAGATTGTCTTCCACGGTTTAGACAAAGCAAAGAGGACAATCCATCAGATCACCTCATCAAATTTCATCAATGCATGGTCCAGTTAAATATCCAGCATGAAGATGTGCTCATGAAAATTTTCATGTATTCACTTGACCAAGATGCACGAGATTGGTATTTTTCTCTTCCCGCTGCTAACATCTCTTCACTAAAAAAATTTCACACATGATTTCGGAAGCGTTGTAAGTATCTATACCCAGCCGAACTCTTTTTAAAAGATTGTTGTGAGCAGGCTGATGTTTATCATACAATTTCTGATTTAAAGAACCATGATGATGAGTACAGTCAAGAGTTCAAAACATGTCATAAAGAAGTTGAAGATTCAGAATTTGTTGAAGATGAGAATGTAACATTTTTAGATACTGCTGTCAAGGAAGAGGATATTGATGATCTACAGGATGATGGCCATAGTATAGATGCTTCAAACAGTTATACATCCACTACCTTAGATTCTTATCAAGATCATATTGCCTCCTTTGAAAAATTGAAATATGATGAACAGATTGAAAGTTCAATAGGAGAAAGTATTAGAGCAACAATAGATGTGGAGAGCAGCTCACATCTTCTAGATTTGCAGACCAGGGAAAATTGTGATATCCATGCGGAACAAAATTTGCAGGGACTGCCTAATCTTCAGTTTGAAAACCAGAGATATATTCTTTCTCCTTATGAATATTCTATTTCAAATTATGATGAGCAACGGGGTGGGGATTTTCCAAATCTGTTTCATGATGTTATTGTTGATCCTGTTTTTCAAGAAGCTTCATCTCTGTGATCAGGATCTTATCTTGATTCTCCTATATTCGACCAAGATGGTGATGAAAAAGGAAATGATAAGGTTTGTGAAGACTCATTTTTTATTCAAATTTCATCTAGCTTTTCTTTTCATCCGAGAGATGATCAAAAGAGTATTGATGCTTGTCATAAATCTGTTGAAAATATTTCTAGTCTTGATATATCCCGCAAAGATATGATTATTGGAAAGGAAATTGCTTGCTGTGTCAAGCCAACATATCATCTTGATGAAACCAGATTACAGGAATATCAGCAGGAAGCAGTTGATTCTTTTGTTTGCAGAAATGAAAGTTATGTTGTTAAGGAAGATCTTCATGATACAAATGGTTATAATGAGAATTATATATCTGTAGATGCATCAGATCTTATCTCTGTTGCACTTACTGCCTTTGATGTGTATGAACAATCAGTTACAAAAGAGGATTGTTCCCAAATTTTTGAAGAGGTTTCTTATGACATTTTTTCACCTGTGATTCGTGAGAAGGATTTGAAGATTGCATGTCTTTCTTTACCAGATACAGAAGTTTTTTGTTCACCTATCTTTGATGAGTATGTTGCTGAAGAGAATATTCTACATTATGATCAAGAAATTGCTGATTCACATCATGATAGCCATGAGTATGCTATTAACATTGTATCAAATTCATTTATTAAAGATGACTGTCATGATGATCAGATTGTTTCTTTCGAAATCTTTAAAGATGATGATCAGATTACTCCTTCTGAAAACTTTGAACACATTGAGCATTCTGGCATATTAGTAGAAGATAGTTTCAGATCTGCAGAAGATGAGGAGGACATCCTATCATTTTCAGATTTGCAGGGACTTTTTGATTTTCAGCTAGAGAACAAGGTTCATGATCAAGAATGTGTTGATGCAGCATATGTTATGGGCAGTCCACATTTTCCAGACTTGCAGATTGATAGATCAGCAAGTAACAGTTTCACATCTACAGAAGATGATGAGGGCAGCGTTCAGTTTTCAGATGTACAGACACAGGGAAATAGCATCAAATCTGAAGAGGAGCAGAAAGTTTCAGATCAGAAATTCAATTTGTATTTTCCTTTAGCAGAGATCAAGCAGTCTACATTCGGTATTGAAGATTGTGAAGGAAAAGAAGAGCAGCTGCAACACAGTCAATTGGAACAACAGATCAAGGAGGTATTCTTTTATGATTTTGAAGACCCTGTTGCTGAATTTTTAGATTCTCTCAGCAGCATAGATGTTAAGATATTTCTGTCAAAAGGAAATTGTCTTTATCATTTACTCAAGTTTTTCTATATTAGATGGCCTTCATTACTTTTCGAGTCAAGATTCAGCAGGGTGCCTGTAAATCAGTTTCTGACATGGCTTCATTGGAAGCATGTTTTTACTTGATAATTCTACTCCTAATGGTTAGATGTAGGAGTAGACAGAGGAATAAGCTCTTCCCATGAGCAGTTAGATCTTTTTCAGTTTTGTTCAGTTCATGAATAAGCAGTGCAGGCTGCATGTAAGTTACAGATGGGATACAGGTTTGCAGTGAGATCAGTACTGAAGGCTTGATGACTCCATAGCCCAATGGAAGTTTACAGACAGGTAGATAGAAGACAGAAGGCACTGGTCTACAGGTTCTTGAAGCCTCATAGGGAGGACTTCATCCCGCAGCTGGAGCCAAATGTTAAGTCAGTAAATTTTCCTTCGATTTTGGTTTGACTTCTTTGATTTTTGGTTTGTTTTTCGTTTTATTTGAATTAAGTTTGTTTTTTATCTCTTGAAGGGTGTTAAAAGTCATATTTTTGAATAATGAAGTCACATTTAGCATCATGAGTATGGTTCAGCTTTTAAACCGCAAGCAAACTGTCAAAAAGCTGAAAAATAGTGAAAAATTAGCATTGGAGATATTCTTGTAGCGTTGGACAGAAAAATTACAAAGGGCGCGCTACAAGAATATCGCGGCCCTTTTATTTTTCAATTTTCATGCAAGTTTTTATCATGATTTCGATCTGGGAATGACTAATCACATATGGTGAGTTGTTTAATACGTGTAAGCTGCAGTTTATGAGCAGTCTCCCAAAAGTTATCCTCCTCAAGGTGTCACAGATGGAGGAAAAGATCATGGTGAACACTGTCCTAATCATTTAAGCCAGATAACTCCCATTGCTGAGCCAATGAAGCAGAATGATGACCGAGTTCTTGAGAAAGAAGAGGACTGCTTCACTGAAGACAGATTTGTTCCCCAATGTCACTTTGGGCCTTCCAATTGAGAAATAGCATGCGACTTCAGTGTTGATGAAGATAACTTTGTAGCTGTTCGTACTTCTGCTTCGTGCAATCAATTAGCAAGTGCAAATGTCGAAAATGGAAGTGTCTTGGACTCATCACCGGTCAGGGGACAGTCTCTTGGATTAATTGATTATGAACACGATGATGATTCCCCAACGTCAGTGAGCACTACTTCAGGAGGGCCTGAATGTCAAAATTCAGAAATGCTTTATTCCTCTCTTCCAACAAATGATTCTGTCGGACATGAAGCAGTTGATTTCCCCCAAAGAAAAGCGAATGCTTACTAGAGCAGATTCTACTGACCATGGAACTGAAGCTTTGAAAAAACAGAGACTACATACAAACAGCTAGGATCACTCTGTAACAACGAATGGAAAAGATGAAGTCAAAAAATTGACAGTGAAATAAAAGCAAGGTTCATTGTCTTGTAACCATGAATGTGGTTTTCAAGAGATGAAGGAAGTGGATGTTGGTGCAAGAGAAAAGAGATAGGTGTGGGATGAATAGTCTGCCATCAATTTCAAAAAGGATAACAGAGTTCATTCATAGAAAACCTTTTTGTGCAGAGATGTTCATGAATCATGCTGACTTTGATGGAAAGAAAGGATATAATTACCAGTTTGTTTTATCTACTGGGAAAGTTGATACCACCTCACCGAATAACTTGCAATATGCTGATATTACAGAAAATATCCCTTTATGGGTATCCCTAGAGCAACTTGATATGCCCAATGTGCATTTACAGCAGTTCAATAGCTCAGAATCAGTATGTACATTAGATACAGGCTCTGATCTGTTTAGCAAACGTGATGTCATACACAGGTTGAGGGAACAGCTGAAAAGAAGAGATGAGATGATAATGGAGATGCAAGCTCAGATTACTGATCAACTGTAAATCATAAATAATCAAATTTCACACATGACAAATTTACAGTCACAGCTTGATGACAGGGAGTCATTCGGAACAGAAAGGGAAATTCAGTGATTGCACAAAGCAATTGCAGATCACTGTGCAGGTCATGCAGTGGATATGTCTTGTTCCTCTAGGACAATGATTACTAATTATACAATGGTAGATCACTCGATGAGTAGATCAATTGCAGATTTACAGGGTTCCACAATTGGAAGTGCTGAACTATGCAATGGAGGAACTCAAAGATTTCATGAACATAAGCTGCAGGAACAGAGGTATGAAATGAAAATTCCAGAGGTAAAAGTGTGGAATCTAGTAAATTACCTACCCTGTATTTCATTGAACAGAAATGGAGAAATGACTAAACATGAAGATACCCTTGAAAGTGTGAAAGACATGGAGAGAGAATTAGCTGAACTCAAGCGGCTAGTTAGTGGAAAAGCTTGTTAGCAATATTCTGGACAAAAACAACATCAATGTAATGGAGGCAATGCTTATCCCTATCATTGAAAAGGCATATGTACATGAGAATATATAGCTTACACAGCACTTCATCAGCTGATACTTTAAGAAAGAGAAAAATGCTTTTCAACAGGGTATTTGGCACAGAATTCTGCTCTATTTTTCCTGTTTTGAGTGATTGAAGTCAAATGCCTACCACGAGCTAATGGAGAGGAATGTTTGAAAACAAAAAGAGGTTTTTGTTCCTAAGATACCCATGTACAAAAATATCTCTCAGTTTTTCAACAGCTGTCAAGGTTTGAAAGGTTCAATTAAATCTTTGCAGCCTATTTTTCAGGGAGTTTAAATATTCAATATTTTCCTGTTTTAGTGTTCATTTTACGGGGCATATTCTGATCGATTGACGATGAATTTTGAAAAACCAAGAGAGTTTTTTGTCCATCATGGCACCATTTACAAAAACCTCTCCCAGGTTTTACACAGGTGTCACCAATTGAGAGATATGGAAGCTTCTTTGACACCTATTTTCCAGAAATTCGCCATATTTGCCAGGAATCCGATTTGCTATTTTTAGTAAATTAGTTAAGTTAGTTAGTTGATGTAACTGCTGGGTAGTTTCAATTTAGAACTAATGAAGGGGAGATGGAACTACTTCTTTGTAACTATTTAGAGAGGTGGAAAAGACATTTTTTAGAGGTTCTGATTTTTGGGAGCATCGGGAGGTCTGCTAGCTGCTTGTACTTTCAGACTTGTTCAGAGATAGGTACTGTAACTCTCATATGCATTTACTGATGAAATTATGTGATATATGACTCTTTCCCCCACATTTTGTCTATGTTGGCTTTGTTATTGAGCATTTTTTGCTTCTTAAATGGTAAATTCATTGCTAGTTAATGTGTTTTTCTGGTAATGCTTATCTTTTAATTTATGAACCACAGCATAGTTTCTTTGTTGGATTTTTGTGATATGTTGGGCATCTTTATCAGTTTTATGTCTATGATTTAGTTGTTTCTTTTACTCTGAATGTATTCCCTGCATGATCTTGAAGCTTACAACCAAAAACACATAAACAAAAACCTAAACCCTAGTTTGAATTGAGTTTTTTCTCTTGAGATTGTGTTGGCTTGTTACCCTAGCCTTAGTAACAATTTCTAACACAAACAGTACCCAACACAATTTCCTGTCCAATCTACCCTCCACCCTAACCATAATAAAGAAGTACAGTATGCTTACAGTGCTGAACTGCAAAATGTTGCTACATTTCCCTCTTTTTCTACCTCACCTACACCGCTTCAAAAAGGCTGTGTGTTGTTGTAGCAAGTCCATACGAGGCCTGAACATGTTTTAGATCCAATATTTGCATATGGATTTTCTTCTAGTCCTCATAAGCAAGCAGACAAGATCAACAATACACACGTAATATTTGATGGACAATACCCATTGGAACCAAAAGCATCATTCACATAAGTAGATCCGAAACTCTTATGCATTGAGGAAGATCAGTTTACTAAGGAGCTTCACGGTGTCACATCCATGAGAAATCAAGGGAACAAAAACTATATTGAAGCTTGGTTTCAATCTGTCTTCGGTCTGCAGCATCATTTCATACTTCACCAAATCTTGGCACCATAATTTCAAGGGAAGTTGATCTCTCATATCCTTGCATTCATAAAGTTATATTTTTCTGTTGGGAATATGAGCATACTTGAGTTACTTTTTTGAAAGTGGCTCCATTGGAAATATGCATACACTTAAATAATTTTTATATTTCCAAGTAGAATAGGGTAGGATAGAATATCAAAATAAAACCATGCTTTTGTTTGTTTTTTATTTTTGAATAAGTATGCTCTCTTCCTGAGCCTTGTTGCGATATGGAAATCAGAAATTAGAAAGATAAGGAATGGGTATGAGATTTTTTCATGAATTTCATAAAAATGCACATGCTTTATTTCAACATTACGTCATTTTTTAAGAGTTGTAGCTGCGGCTGCAACATACTGTGCAAGTCAATATAGGTGCTCAATGATTGAAAATTTTGATATGGGTGTGTGTTATATTTAAATTTACATTATTAAAAACATTCACACCTATTCCAATCATTTTTTAGGGTCAAATTTCATTTATTAAACTTTTGGTGACATTTTGGCTTGAAAATTTTACTGGAACACAGTCGGGACAGTCCATTTTTGGGAGACCAAATGAAATTATTTTTAAAATTTTTTTACATACCAAGTATCCCTTTGAATCTAGTTTCCAAAACAATTTGAATTTTTACGATTGGATGTCAAACGAAAATTTTATGTCCAAAATACTAACAGGGTGTCAAGCTGGCATCATAGGAACATAACTAGGATAGTCAATTTTTGGATTTCTTATTAGACATATCTTGCAAACCTGTTTCACAGGTATATTCTCCTATGAATCTAGTTTACAACTCAATTTGAATCACTCCATTCCGATGTCGTACGCAAATTTTATGACCAAAATACCGACTGCCTATCACAAATCTGCATTCCTAAAACTCTATTTTATAGACTGTTCATTGGCTTATTTGACCCATAAATTATTGTTGGATTCAAAACCTGCTTCTAATGGAGATACCTACATGAATATACTTTCATATCCAATTGGAATCACATCAATCCATTATCAAACGAAAAAGTTAATCCTAAAACCGTTACTGTTGGTCTAGTCCAGAATTCGAAAAAACATCTTGTCATGCAGGCTGTTACTGAGTGATTTGGAACATCATTACATAGGATTTTAAAAACCTGTTTCTAATGGAAATATACCTATGAATTTAATTTCATTTGGATTTGTAATCACTCAAATTGGACAAGGAACGAACAAGCTATGATCAGAATACCGTTGGTGAGTCTAGATGGACATTGCTCTTCCACAGGTATAAAATGGATTTTGCTTTGTTCATTTTTCTATGGAATTTTTTTTTTATAAGTAATTGCTTTTTTTTTTTTTCATAAGTGTTGGGTGAAGAGAGATCAATCATCTCTCTTCTTCCATCATCTCATGTTTTATTGCAAGCAAGTGCTAGGTTTTTCCAGGTCCTTGGAAGAAGAAGGTCAATGCATGCACGAGTGACTCTTGAAGACATTTAATCAATTTGCAAATGGATTGAGCACATAAAAAAAATGGAGAGATTGATATTCAAACCATACAGAGTCCAATGTTTCTGAAGTCAAGTCCCATTGCTACATGTCAATAATCATTTTTAGACACCTATCATCCCACTTGTTCCTAAAAGAAACCCCTCAAGAAGCCAATTGCCCTATGGTAGATTCATTCACCCTCCTCATTTAAAAATCCTAAAAATCCATTCATGTCGAAGTCCCATTTTCCACTGCTTATGTAGTCACCATAACCGTTTTATTTCCCATCACTACTACCTCATGACTTCACATATACTTTCCACTTCTGAGTTTCATGTTGGTCCTATTTTTCACTATGATTATTCACAATCATTTATTTTGTACTCGTATTGGATGATGTGGAATTCATTAAGGTCCACCTTCCAATTGTCTTGTCCCATCGACTCCGACACATCATCTCGGATCGAGATTAGAGTTTTATAGTGCCCTGGTATCTACATGAATCAATGGTAGATTTCCTTGTTGTTAATCATGGGGATTCATCAATGCCTCTTGATTGACAAATCTTGCAGGTGACTCGACTTCAGCACATTCATTCGCATGGTAGGAATTGTACCTCGGTTTTGTAGTAGTTGAAGATTATGTGATCTAATTGTTTTAACAATGATTTGCAGCATCATTTGTTCAGTACTTTTGCAATTCCTTTCCATTTTCAGTTCAGCAGTTGATTTTCAGAATAAGAGAAAGGACTTTCTGCTTCTATGGTAGAACTTCTCCTCATCAATTGTCTCAGCAGTTAGCCTTACATTCAACCAGCACAACATCATGGATCAAATTCAGTCTCATCCAGTTTTAGCTCTCATATACATACGTCTCAGCATCATATCAGCCTACATAACTCCAGCATACACCAGTCCATTCATGACAACCAATGCTTCCATGGAGGTAACACTTGAGGTAAAATAGCATGAGTTTTGATTTATTAAAGATTTGAGAAAATGTCATGAAGAACCACTAAGCATTATCCATTTTCATTTTCTAAATAGCATTTTATGTCCATCCATTCCCATCATTTCCAACTCAGTTTTAACACTTCATCATTCATGCACATCCACTTCAAATTCCAACCCAACATCTCACCAATCCAACTGACCAAGCATGAAAAAAAAGGATACCTTATTGTTGTCACACAAGAACCAATAATAGGAAGTCTTGCTGCTGCCACAGAAGAACCAGCAGTAAGAAAAGAAGTTTTGTTGCTGCCACACAAGAACCTACAACAGAAGAATCCTATGCTACCATACAACAGAGGATGCATTTCAAAGGTATGTGTTTCTTGGTTCACCTAATATATAAATCGGTTCAAAAGCATGGATGTTGTGGCTGAAGGAGAATATAGGGGGCTTAGTTGCAAGTTACATGAATGGCTCTTCTATCAAAAACCACATATCATCATTTTTAGTATGTACAAGATAGAAGGGAAGTTTGATAGCAACAATAATATCAAGTCTTATTACTGTAATTGTGAGGAATGGAAATCACAACATGGTATGCTTGGTTACTTCTACCTCTACTAGAAGCATACTTTTTCAGCAATCATTTTTTTATGGACTTTATGTGAGATTTCGAAGATAGATTATAACCAACATTCCTGTAGTAGTGCATACCAACATTATCTTGTACATTCAAGGCAGGGGAATGATAACATGTATGACTAGTTCTAATCTTTTCTAGGCATATTTCAAAATCAGTAATTACAGCAGTACTCCAACACATCTTTAACAGTATTGTGTTGTAGGTAAAAGATGAGACAATTTTATGACATTCCTTTCTCCACATGAACAATGGAGGGCTACAAAACTCAGTGGAATTTCCATATTTTGTTTTGGGTCAGCCACATCTTTGCTACTTCATCTTAATTACATGGTAAAATTGGCATTTTGAGCTGATTTGAATTAGGTTTGGTGCTATCACAAAGTTATATGCATGAGTTTTTTTGAGTGATTGAGAGCCATATAAATTTGATATCTACATTTATGTAGCAACATTCTAAACAGATCTATGCTATATTCTTCTCCATGGAGCAATGGGCCAGCTGTTACAAGTGAAATGTTTGTGAAAATTTGAGAAACATTGAATGTTGCATATGTTAAGTTTGGAGGAGATGGATACTTTCCAACTAAGATGACAACTCATAATTTCCATGAGGACATGAAAAATTATTTAGTTTGAGGGAGGAGCTACTATGCTTGCTGCTTTTTCATTCACATTCATAATTCGGAAGCATATTGTTCTTCACATAAAATGCCGAATTTGAATTGAGCATATCTCACAAACCAAAAATTTTATCCTCATGAAATTTGGACAAGGGATGCATAACATCATGAAGAACAACCGTGGCAAGTTTCAACTCAATCCAGTGCACGATTTTCGAGAAAATGACCATCATCACCTACATCCAATTCATATTTTTCTCGAAATTTGTGATGTGGGTTTGTTTAATTGTTTGGGTGGAGATGAATTATATTGGTATTTACTTTCTTTCAAAATGTCAGCCCAACCCAGTTTGTATTTTTGGAAATATTGGTTCAGGAAGTTCAGCTGTAACAAATTGTTTTTCATGTTCAAAAGTGCAGAAATTGAAATGGACATATCTTTCAATTGGTAAGTTATATTCGCACAATTTTTCGACAAGAATTGTATAATACCAAGATGAACAAACTTGGCAAGTTTCAGCTCAATCCAGTGCACGGTTTTGGAGAAAATGGCAATAATCACCTACAGCCAATTTGCATTTTTCGCAAAATTCGTTATGTGGGTTTGTCTAATTTTTGGCGTGGAGATGAATTAGAGTGGTAGCTACTAGTTTGAAAAATTTTAGCCCAACCCATTTCATCATTTGGGATAAAATGGCTTCAGAATTTTCCCGTTCAAAAGGCTGCAACGCCGTAAAATATTGCCGTTTCCCATTTTCTGTTAGCTGCAACACCGTTTCCCATTTTCCATTAGCTACAACACCATTTTCGTTAGCTACAACACCGTTTCCCATTTTCCGGCAGCTACGAGTCATTTTCCGGTAGTCGTTTTCCAGCAGCTGTGAGTTCCCGTTTTCCGGTAGCCGTCCGTTTTCCGGTAGCTAAGAGTTGCCATTTTTCGGCAGCTGTGAGTTCCCGTTTTTTGGTAGCCGTCCGTTTTCTGGCAGCTTTGAGTTCCCGTTTTCCGACAGCTGTGAGTCCACCAAATTCGTCACTAAATTTAGCATTGTTCCGCCAAATTCACTGTTAAATTTAGCGTTGTTCTGCCAAAATATTTGCTAAAACCTTCGCAAAATTCTCTGCTAAAATAAGCTGTGACTGCACCAAATTTTTACTAAAGAGCTGTGAATTCACCAAACCTTCTGTTAAATCCTCCGCTAAGTGACTCTGTTAATTTCTGTTAAACTCTCCATTTCTTCTACCTGCAGCTGTGTGGATGGTAAAATGAAGGAACAAGTGAATGAGTTTTTCAGTTGGATGCTACACAGGTATTGGGTTGCATGACGACATGCAACAAGTTCAATTTGGGGGAGATGTTGGGCCCTAAAATTGTCTATTTTCTCATCATTTATCGACATACCTTTCATCCATTTTCTTACCATTATTGCCCATTTATTATTCCATTTTCCATTGATTTGTTGTAGCTGTGCGTAAAACAACATGCTACTTTCATTGATATTTAAAGTGGTTAATAGTGATTATTTTCCTTTATCTTTGATGAATTAAAGACTATTATGCATAATTTTACTAATGATGGTTTGTGGAGTGAGTTGTCACGTACAGGACGCTCATAGCCAACTGTTACAGCCTTAACCGAAAATGCATGCCACATAAGAACACGTTGATTCGCATCTTGATTTGCAGGCATATGGTAACGAATCTCAAAAATTCGAGACATGGGTTTTGTGCGTAACATCCTCATTTACCTGATTTACGAGGAAATCGCCAACCAAAGCTACGATTTACGATATGCAGGTGGTTCTTCGAGAGGGTATTTTCTAGATTTGGTGTTGCAGCCAGTTCCAAAGTTGCCAGCAGCTACGACTGTGTTTCAGCTGTTGCAGATCACAAGTTGGGGATTCAGTTCTTCATTTCCATGAGATAATTTTATGTATAAATATGTAATCAATCTCATTGAGAAGGGGATGATAGATAATGATAGATGATGGATTAGGCATGATAGGAGATGGATGATAGGAGATGTAGGAATAGGAGAGAATACAATGTTATGATGTAGGATTTGATCCAGATCTATTGTAATTCTTCCATTCTGATAATATGTGCTGGCAGTTTCTTACTTATGGAGTTGTAGACTTTTATTGTGGAGATCCAGCTCTACTCAGTAGAGGATCGGCCCTCTTCCCTGAGCAGATGCTGGTAGTGCTAATTGTAAGTTTGTTATTGTTTATATTTGCTTATTATTCCGTTCATGCTTTTATTCATTAAGCTTATCATAGTTGTATGCTTTCATTCATTAGATCTATCATAATCGTTTTGTTGATAATTCATTTGGTAGATCGTTGGCCAACATAACAATTCTTTTAGATGTACGTAATTAGATCTTATTTCATGATAATTTATTTTATTGAAGTGTGATTAGATTTACAGTGTGATTTTATGAATAGGCTGAGGATTGATTTACTTTCAATCAGGTGTGATCTAGTTTATAAACAGTTACGATTGCATACCAATAGATCAATAGTGTCAGGTAGAAATTGTGCTTGCATATATCTTGCACGATAAATTTGAAATAAAAGACTTCCTCGGGTTGATAATTTATGTTTAGCACTCTGCATGTTAAGTTTTAATTAACTGGCATATAGTGGGCATGACAGTTGATAGATGCTAGTATCAAGTTACAATCCTTTAAAAATTACAAACATTCTAACAAACAGAGTAAGATACGGGGATTCTCACCTCAGGGATAAGAAGGACTACTCCTGGGAGGAGCTAACCCTGTCACCACCCGTACATGGATGAAATGCCAAATATTCTTTATGTGCAATAAAAAGGGTTCCTTTACAATCATCGAACAAAAAATAAATGTATTCAAACTTTTAAAAAAACTCGTAAGTTGCGATTGTTCTTACCTTGAAATTTTACTTGGGCCGTTGAGGAAATTCAAAGTCATGTCCTCAACAAATTTGGTACCCATTCATGGGAACCCTGATCTTTCCTGTCAATAAAAGCATAGAAGTTATAACCTCTCTTAAACACCTAAAAATGAAATCCATTATTTTCTTTAAGTAGTGCTTAGAAATGAGACTTTTGTACCTTCATTACCTGCGTAGAAGACCAAGGGTTTACTCCTCCTAGTTACTTTCCCATCCCCTATAATGCACAAAAAAATGAGTGATATTCATTTTAATAACTAGAAGTAAATGTATTAAACAAAATAAAAAACTAAGGTTTAAAACTGTTTACCTGAAAAAAAATACATTGCACGCTTGAGAAGCCTTTGGCCATTTTTGAAGGCAAGCAATCGGGTTTCTTTCATCCATACGATGACAAAGGGTTGTATGAGTTCATGTAATAAGCCACACAACCTTTAAAACTTAACAATAAACCATTAAACAAACCAATTATTTACATAGTAAAACCAAACTAATTGTGGCAGACCCTAACGGTTTAACATGGTCGCAACCTAGACATGTAGTGGTCAAATAAATCCATCATAGAACCAGTAAAATTATGCATATAGACATGCTCAAGAAAAATTGAATGCAATTAAAAACCCTTATAAGACCTCTCCATCAACAAAACACTAGATCACAGACAAATGAAGGGCTAGGATCATTCCTTCCCTTGACAAGGATGCTAGTCAGTTAATGTGCTCGGTTGCACTATCAACTCGCATTGAGGATAATACCAAAAAAAAATTAAACCTCACTATAGAAGCTTCCTTAAAAACCATCATGATCATAACTATCAGCCACTTGTGCCTCCCAAGGGTCCTGATCCAAAAACCTTGGCTTAAACTTATAACACGATCCCATATAAATCATTCATTATCACTTACCATCTATAATAGATTCAAAATATATTATATGTATTAACTTGTTCCAAAATCATACGAAGGAAAACATAGGTTTAAAAACTCATGCATGTTATTCTTAACAAATGTAGTTAGGACTAATCCCTTAGGTCTAGGTTTATGTCCTAGATAACCAAACCAATATATTATTAAACTCCAAGACTTAAACATTACCTTTACGGAATACATGCCCTATTTTCAAACCAATAAAGAGTTTAAATCTTATTCACGGGAAAAACTAAATAGCATGTTGTGAGAAGTAATTTATAAACTAATTTGCTTATTATTATGAAAACTAGGGATATGTGACAGTGAGCATTGGTGAAGAGAAAGGAGTTCTCCACCAATGGGATAAGTTCAAGTCCAATGAGGGCCTAACCTAGATCCATGGGACACCTTGAGGTAGTGGTCGAACATGTGGTTCTAGCCAGAGAGATTGTATTAAATGATATTGTAACATGTGGACACATAAGTGAATCGAATCCCACCTCCATGTCCTCCTATTATTTTAAATAATATGCGAGAAGTGAATATGGGATAAGGTCAAAAAATTGATGAAGAATCAAAAGGAAGATGGATTGATGGTGGCATGGAGGCCGGAAGACGGGGAGGTTCCAAGCCTCCCCAACTATTCCATTAGGGGGATTACATGTCGGGGAAATTCTAATCCCACTCAATATAATGGGAGGAGAAGGTCAACCTAATCAAGATCCAAAATCGGGAGGACAACCTACAGATCGAAGGCCATGTAAGTGCTTGACTAAAGTGATGTAACACTCTGAATATTTAACAATTTTTAAGTATTTGAAATATTTGTTTTTGGTATTTTGACCAAATGAGGTCAAAATAAATTTAATAGAATTATTATTATTTAATAAATAAAATTTGAGAGAAAACAAAACTAAACTAGTCGTTAAAGAGTGTTTGTTGACCCACAAGGAGGAATGACAAATGGAAAAAACTGTCTAGTGAAAGCTCAAATGGTGGAGGAGGCATATTCCCTAAAATAAGGTTAAGACTCATTGTGGAACAATAATGAATAGGTGGCTCATAAATTCCAAAAGTCCTAGGAAAAATACTATAAAGTATTGGCCCCATCGAATAAGAAGGAGGCTTGTGATGGAGGGAAAATGATTTAGCTTATACATACAGAAAGTGAGCATTGATGTGTCTTTGTCCTTTTCGTTCAGAAAATAGGATCGGGGGTTCTAAAGAAAGTGAGTAGGTTTCTCTGGAAGATTGGTTGGGAGGAATGAAAACTTCAAATTTTTTTTCCCATCAATGGTGACAGGGTCTGTTTTATTAACCCTGTAATGTTATATTTATAATTAAATTATTGAATTCATTATTATGATAGATTTTATTAATACAATTTATGTACAGTAATTACAGATAAATTAAATTATATATCCTTGTTCCTATTTTCTATTTATTTGTGCACAAAAATAATAGAAATAGAAAGTATATTCCATACAAAAATCCATTATCAAAGATAAAAAAAAACTCTGTACAATCTATTATAACTCATTTATCATAAATAACTTATAGGGAATTGCAATTTTATTTTAGCATTTTACAAAGATAGAAATTATATCTCAGACTCTTCTTATCAAATTTAGAGATACATAGATTATACTCAATTATCTGTTAAGCAATTCTTATTCCATTATGGTTGGAGATAACCCTTTTATGAATCTAATAAACTATAAACATATTAAAAAACAATAATATGAACCTAGGGATCAAATAAAATATATATACATACAGTCATAATAAAAAACAAGAGTCCAATAAATGGATTAACACTTATTATAGTCGTTGATGATATAAAATTGAGGCACGACAATCTAAGGACCAAGACATAAACTTACTATAAATGAAACACATTAATTTTACTGAAAGAGGAATAGCAAACTATACTTGCAGTTGTATATTTCCTTTTCATTAATTAGATTAATGGATTACAATGCAATACAATGGAATGAATAGCCATGCAATTCGAATCCTTGAGAGGTCATTTTAATTAAGTGCATGAGAGTGGCTTAGTTGTCAGTTGATACCACTCGACACATCAGTTAACCACTTAAATCCAACTTAATTGACTCTAACTAACTCAAAGGAAGATTAAACTGATACTAACTAAATAGAACTCAACTAAATTCCATCAAGTAGGTGAGGGTGCCTATCTGACTTTAGTTATGTGAGTTGAACTGAACAGTGTCACTAAAGTTAGGTGAGGGTGTGTTTAATCACTCCAACTAGTTGCATTTAAAATGAATATGGGCATAAATCATAGGAAGGATCCTTTATAACTCCAGTTTAACTAAAATTTAGGTGAAACAATGTCTAGTTGACTTAATATGATGCATATGTCAAGCATATCATCCCACATTTTCTCCCTGATTGAAGGAGGAGACTCAGTTAGGTTCCCATATTGAAGGAGTAGATCTAGTTTGATGATGCAGTCACATGTTTGAGTCAAAACTTAGGACAAGTGGTAAATTAGGACAAAATAAGACAAATAATTATGTGTGGTTGTATAATGACTCCAACACCTTGCTTAAGCAAATATCATGTCGAGGAGTGAAAAAATAGGGCCCTAGAAAGGACATTGGTCACCTTTTCCAAAAATTAATTCTAAAATGCTCAAAAATAACTAAGTGAGGAAAAGAGGAAAACCTTATGGGAAAGAAAATCCCCTCTCAAACTGAACACTAAAGAACTAATATTTCTTCACCATGATGAAACCCACCCCCAACAGTGAAAAGAGGTAATAGAAGTTATTCTTAGTGAAGTTCTTGGTGAAAATGTCTATGATTTTCTCATCTGTGGGGCAATATTGGATAACAATTTTTATGTCATGCACACGCTCTCTTATTTAGTGCATGTGGATATTAATGTGTTTGGTACTTTGTCTCTGAAACATATATGCCAATATATTTCTATAACTTTGATTGTCACAAAATATGACATTCAAAGTAGTTCTACCAATGTTGAACTCTGCTAGAATACCTTGTAGCCAAACTTCCTGAATGCATGCATTGACCACTCCCCTATACTTTGCCTCTACTGAAGATAAGGAAATGGTTTCCTTCTTTTTTCTTAACCAGAAAATAGCACCACCACCAAACATGAAAACATAGCCGAAATTTTACTTTCGATCAAGGCTATCTCTATCCCAATCTGAATCTGTGAATCCCACCAAGTCTAGATTAGAATCTATAACATAGTGTATGCCATAGTTTTGAGTACCTTGTACGTACTATAGAATCCTCTTACCTTCCCTCCAATTAATTTCATGATTATTTTTCATGTACCTTGACACAACGTTCACGAAATAACAAATCTCAAGAATTAAATGTGTCAAGTACATAAGGCTTCCAATCAATTTCCTGTAGATAGTGGAATCCACCTTCGGTGTAGAATTTCCTTCCTCAAGACTGATTCGTGAGAGGAATGGGAAAGGTGCATCCTTACAATAATCCATACTAAAATTAATTATCATGTCTAAAACATAGTTTGATTGGCTGATAGTTATCCCATCAAAATATTGAGTGATTTCTAAAACAACAAATTGCCTTAGCAGGCCTAGATTACTCATGTCAAACGCTTCATGCAAAGTGTTTTTTATGAAGCTGATTGAAGCAAGTGTGATTCCTATAATTAACAAATCATAAACATATAGAAATATAATTAGTAAATAAACTTGATATTTCTGTAGTTACACATTTGTAGTAGACTTACATCTTTCAAAGTTTTGTGATAGCATAAAAGATTCCATCTTTGCATACCAAGCTCTTGGGGCCTATTTCAATCCATACAATCATTTCCAACCTATGAAAACTAATTTTGGTTCTGATATGTAACCTTTAGGATGATTCATGTAGTTATCATATTTCAGATCCCCATGAATAAAATCACTCTTCACATCCATATGGTGCACCTCCCAGTGTTTGAATGGAAAATTGGTTAAAAATAGTCGAATATAATCTATCTTTGCGATCGGTGCAAAGGTTTCTGTATAGTCCACTCCTTGAAATTGTGAGAATAATTTTTCTACCAACCAAGATTTATATTTGTAGGTCTACAGAAAAATTTGTTCTCTATACCCATCTTCATTGAACAAGTTCCCTCCCAGGTGAAAGGAAAACTAGCTTCTAGGTTGCATTTTATGAAGAGATTGATAATCTTCATCCATTGCAACTTGCCATCTTGGATTATAGTGGGAACGATAATATGACTTTGGAATAGATACAATAATCATATAACGCTTTGCAAAAAAAAAGGATCATTTCAATAAATATAAATACCTAGTATTTGATAGTCTCCTCGAGTTCTTCTTGGATCAGGGGGATTTCCAATGTTTGACCCGACGGAGGAGAGAATTTCTACCCATTTTGGTAGATGAGTGGGATCATTCAGATCCAATTCAGAACCTGATATTTCATTCTCAATGATATCATACATTACATCTGAAATATGAGAACATAAACTTTCATTTTCATCTCCAAAATCTTAATCTAAAAGAGAAAGCGGTTTTGCAGTTTCTTCCTCAACTAGTTTCAGATCTTGAAGAGATTCGTCAAAGCAGACACTTCTCTTGATGATGATTTTTTTAGTTATGATATTGAATATATTATATCCTTTTAATTATTTAGCATACCCAATGATTACACACTCAACACTCTATGGTTTCGAATACATTCTTTTATCCATCAGAATTCTATCCCAAGCAGTGGACCCAAAAACTGTGAGATTGGACACATCAGGCTTGTGACCGGTGTAAGGTACAAAATGTGTTATCCATTTAACAGATCAGTGTGGGACACTATTCAGAATTTATGTAGAAACATTCATATCCTCGGCCCAAATATTTTCATCCAGATCCTTAGACTCAAGCATACAGGTTGACATCCCCTTTAGTGCTCGGTTTTCACTTTCCACTACACCATTCTGCTGAGGTGTGTAGGGAACAGTGTTCTAAATATTGATTCCATTTTCCAAAAAAAATGCACCATATCTGATTTAATGTATTCACCTCCATTATCACATCTGAGAACTTTTATCTTGATCCCAATTACAGTCTCAATGGAAGCTTTAAAATCTATAAATTTTTCAAGAGCTTCCGATTTCTTTTTGAGAAAGTAGACCCATGTAAATATTCAATGGTCATCTAGGAAGGTAAGAAAATACCTCAATCCACTCATGGAATTTGTTGGAATTGTATCACTTGTATCATAATGGATCATCCCCAAAACACATGTAGCTCTACTATATTTTCCTTGACCAAACTTATGCTCGAGATGCTTGTCGACTATGCATCCCTTGTAGATCCCTTTTGAGGATTTAATTGTTGGAATGCCTTCAACCATGGAATTATTTTATAGCAACTGCAAGTATTTATATTTTAGGTGTCCAAACCTCTCATTCCACATCCATCTGACCTCATTCCTGTGAGTCAAGGGGTCACTAGGCTTAGAATCAGGCACAAAGTTGGAAAACTCATAGGTCTTAGCAGCATGATTTTCTTTCCCTACAACAATGAATTTCCCCATGGATATCTTAGATATCTCAACATAATTAGGGATAAATAAAAATATTTTAGGAAAAGAAGTGTGTATCATTTGATACATAGACAACAATTTTGAGGCTAAAGAGGGCACATATAGAACCTTTTTAAAGCTTCCATGTTCTAGGTGGATAGTACCTTTTCATTTTGATAATACTTGAGAGTGATATCCCATGTGGATGGAGATGCAACTATCGGATCCAATGATGTGAAAGAATCCTTGCATGCAAACATATGATTTGAATCACCAGAGTCTATGAGGAGAGCTCTAACATTCAAAACATTAGTCATGAGTGCATGTCCTCTTTCAGGCTGATTGTTCTGATCTGTAGTACCTTTATTCCTTGATCTTTTCGGAATATTAATGTTGTTATTACCGAGGAGAACAACCATCTGATCAGTATTTCTCTTCATGCAATATCTTTCGGGATGAAAGCCTCTAGCATAGTAAGAGCACTTTTTCTTCTCTTTGCCCTGTTGCTTGTTTTTCCTCAAGCCTAAGGGATCATCCAACTAATCGTTTTTCTCCTTCTGCTTCGAAGGGTAAAAATTAGTCTTCTCTTTATTTTTCTTTCATTTTGCAGTTAAATATTTGGGTCCTCTAGTAAACAAATCTTGAGCTTCAGAGGATCTCATGGATCCCATCTGAACAAGTTTGACTTGCTCATTGGTAAGGGACTCAATGAATGCATTTAGGGTCAGCATCTTCCAATTTGGGATTGTAATATTTCTAGTATGGAATGTAGATACAAAGATAGAGTAGTCTATTTATAGCTTTGAAAGGATAGAAAGGATGAGTTGATCATCATTCTTCTCAAATTTACATTGCTTCTATTAGAGCACCAGGTGCTTAAACTTAGTGAAGAATTCGTTGATGATGTTAAATTTTCCCGTATTGAGAGAGATCAGTTCATTCTCCAACTAATAGGCTCTCAAATCATCTTACTTTCCCAATAGTCTAGAAATTTGTTCCCACACTTCCTTGGGAGTATTCAATCCAGAGAGATGGAAAATAAGATCCTTGGAAATGGAGAGACATAGGAAACCATAAGCTTCATCTAGTTTGTTCCAATATTTTTCCTTCTCTATCACTACATTTGGCTCTATATTTGCACCATGGTGACTCTTTAGATTCCTTTGGAGCGAAAATATATCTCAATATCCTCTTTCCACTAATGATAGTTGAAAGGAGTGAGAATATTTCTTGAGGAGGAGTCCATTTTGTAGCTATAGCGAATGCATTAGAAGTTCTTTAAATACCTGCAATAACACAAAACAAACAAAATAAGGTCAAGAAACTTACACTTTTTTATTTTTCTTCACCCCTGTATAGAATTCTATGGACAAAATCCAGAGGGAGCAAGGCTACTTTTCCAGGACTTATGTGGAAAACTCTTCGCTTCTGGTGTAGGGTTCAAATAATTTTGAGGAAATTTGCTCAATCTTCATCAAATATCCATTGTATCCTCTATAGAAGAGATTCCTTGTCCTTCCATCGATCTGATACCATAAAAAATTGAGCACAACAATCTAAGGACCAAGACATAAACTTACTATAGATGAAACAAATCAATTTTACTCAAAGAAATGACATGAACAGAGAAAAAGACTTTTAGTTGTATATTTTCTTATCATTAATTAGAATAATATATTACAATGCAATACAATGGCACGAATATCCATGCAAATCAAATCCTTGACAGGGCATTCAAATTGAGTGCATGAGAGTGGCTTATTTGTCAGTTGACGCCACTTGGCACATCACTTAACCACTTAACTCCAACTTAATTGACTCTAATTGACTCGAAGGAAGATTATACTGAGTCTAACTAAATAGAATTGAGCTGCATGCCAGCAAGTAGGTGAGGGTTCCTATCTGGCTTCAGTTACGTGAGTTGAACTGAATAGTTTCACCAAAGTTAGGTTAAGGCACCTTTAATCACTCTAGTTAACTACATTTAAACTGAATATGGGCATAAATCATGGGAAGACTCATTTATTACTTCAGTTTAACTAAAAGGTAGGTGAAACAACCGCCAGTTCAATAAATAGGGTGCATATGTCAAGCAGATCAACCCATATTTACTCCCTGCTTGAAGGAGGAGACTTAGTTAGGTTCCTCGATTGAAGGACGAAATCTAGTTTGATGGTGCAATCACATGTTTGAGTCAAAACATAAGGTAAGTTGTAAATTAGGACAAAATAATCCAAATAATGATGTGTGGTTGGATAATGACTCTAACAGATGAAACCAACAACTAAGTTTCCTTCCAAATTAAAATCTTCAACAAAACAAATCAAAATTCAACTATTGAAAATTGTACATTATAACTGAGTTGATAGGGCCAGAGTGCCATTTCTAAAAATAACGTATACCATACATTTTTTTAAAACACGAACAATATCAAATTCACAAACCAGAAACTAGATCTAGCACTTCTATGGCCTTTTAAACTTATGTTAAGAAAATAGAAGCCGAGAAGCCCTCATTTTTCAAAACAAAATCATGCCAAACAATAGATTATGCCAATCCACAGTTAAAATTTGGTTGCGCATAACTTTTTATGCAAATTGGAGTTCACCATTATAGACAACCACGCTAATGTATCTACATGCACATAAACTTGGTAACTTCACAGGAAAAAGGAAAAAAATTGGTAACTTTAAATGACCTAATTAAGAAGCCGCAATGTAATCTAGATGGTTTATCATAGTTGACCTTTGACCCCCAATATTGATGACAAGTTCTACCAACATGCAAAAAAGGTAAATTTATTTTATAACTAAGTAAGCATAGTTTACAAAGAAGTTATGGCTAAGAATAATATATAAACACATTTAAATGTTTTTTGTGAGCATTTTTGGAGTTGTTACAGAATAGTATCATAGCACAATTACAACACTCGACCAGAAAAGGCCCAAGGCTCAAACATATACAAACCAGAAACTAATTGATGTTACGGTTTGATTCTCTTTGTAAATAGGAAGAGAAAAATAACCTTGTTTTGTAGGAAATATGGTAGATGTGGAAATTTGTGCTGAAGGAGATTCCCATCCTAAAGAACGACGAAACATAGAAGAAGGTTTAATATACATGGTGATTTTTGGGTAAATATGAATGAAAGTAGGAATGATAACTAGTCTGAACTCCTACAAATAGTAAAGAATTTAAAAGAAAAATTGTGAAGTGTTAAAGAAGATAATGAATGCATTTTGAAAGAATGGGAGGAACTAAATAATTTCCTACTAACTGAAATGCATAAAAATGAAGAAAAAAAGAATAAAGGACCTGAATTAGAAATGGCAAGATTTGCACCTATCACTAATACATATGACCAAATTTGCAACGGTTTTTTGTTGCTATTTCCATGTTTAGTCATCTCAATTGCGACAATAATGGCCGCGATGTTTCATGGAACTTATTTCATTGCTATAATGAAAAAATTTATAACCCCTCAATATAGAGATGAAAACTGGCCGCCACGTGTCTTCTATACGGTGGCCTTGAGATTGATTTTTTTAATTCATTTTCTACGTTTCATCGCTCTATCAACAAAATTATTGTCCTTATAGCAACGAAAATATGGCCAAAAACTGCTAGGAAAAATTTTGGTTCCACGAAAAACCATGGAACAGTTTCGACGAACGTTTGTCTCTCTATCGACAAATTCTAGAATTTGAACAGAAATTTCTTCCACGCAAAATCGTGGAAAACCAATCTCTATCGACGAAATCTGCAAGTTGAATGGAAATTTTTTCATGAAACTACATCACTATAGTGATGGTATTCGTGGAAAGCCACCTCGGGTTTTGTTGGTTTTGTAATACCCATGATGAAATTTTGTCGATATTGCGAAGAAACCTGAAGGTTTAAAAAAATTAAAAACCCATGGAAAGGCACATTCCTTTCCACGGTTTTGGATCTGCAATAAGTGCTTGTGATTGATGTGTAATCTTGTGGAACTTTTAATTCTGTTTTAGACCAGATTTAATCAGTGCTACAGAGCAGATTTCCAAAAGGTAATTCTGAGACACAAACTGGAGAAAATCTACCATGCGATTTGATGTTTTAGGGATGAGTTTAATACATGTAAATGACATAAATTTTTAGATCCTGTAAAACATAAAATGAAATATGAATTAAGATTTAAAATGGCATAAAAGTTGTGATTAGTTCCTAACAAATCCAAGTTAGGAAGATGGGTTCAATTAAGGATCTCATGGAGGTTTTAGTGATTAAAGAGTACATAGGGTTGAATGGATAAAACCCAATGTGCTCCTTAATAACTAGATCCACTTCAAAAATCTTCAATAGGAAAATCCTAAGCTAGATATTAGATATTTGTCAAACAAGAGCCATGAGGTGGAAATTTCACCGCAATTCCTAAAAATTATTACTACAAGACAAATGCTATAGAATGGAAATATACCTATGTTTGAACCCCAACAAAGCTTCCCATGCCAAACCAAGAAATCTATCATAATACACTTGTAATATAACTACAAATGGTAGCTTCAGAGATGGAGTATAAAGGATAATTTCTCTTACTAGGTTTTAAAACTTGAGACTTTTCTTCCCCATGAGAAGGTTGGAAGAAGCTTGGACGACATGAAAAACACCTCCGTTTCCACCCAAAAAAGGCTTTTGCTACAATATTATGGTTTGGTAGAAAATAAACGAGAATGAAAAATTCAAATTTTTGTAGAAAATAAACGAGAATAAATGGGAACAAGTTGGAGGCCAATGGATGTGTGTGTAGGGGTGGGTCTTAGGGGTTGGGGACGGGTTTGTTAGGTGTCAAGGGTTGGAGAGTAAGAGAGAGTGGAGAAGGGTTTAGTAAGAAATTGGGAGAAGAGGGGGGATGTTAGTCGTAAGGGGTGACCTGTGGATGTGTGATGTGGGTGTCTATGTGTGTGAGAGAGAGAGGGCTGGGGAATAGATAGGGGGCTGGGGGCTAAGTGTAGTTGGATGATTTGGGGAGCAAGAAAGAGTGGAGAGAGAGGTTTCAGGTGTTAGGAGTGAGAAAGAGGTGCTAGGGGGATGTGTATGAGAGAGAGAGAGAGAGATAGAGGGGAAGGGAGGTTTAGGGGTATCAGTGCGGGGGCATGCTAAGTGATTAGAGATAGATCAATAGGGGGTGTTTAAGAGTTAGAGGTATAGAGAGAGGGTTATGGGTTTAGGGGTGGTAGGAAGGGGACATACAGGTGTTAGTGGTAAGGCGAGACATAGGAATGAGAGAGAGAGAGAGAGAGCGAGAATGAATGGGGCGATGGGGTGTTCAAAAGAGATAGGAGTGGAGTTTAAAGTTAGGGAGAGGAGGAGGGGGGATTAGAGGTAGGGAGAAGAGGAGGGGGGAGTTGGTAAGAGTTAGGGGGAAGAGGGGAGTCAGGGGGGGACATAAAATAATAAAAGTATTGTTATAATTGACAAAACAAGCACTCATTGTAGTATTTAAAAACATGCGCGCGTTGTGCTTCAATAAAACATGATCCCATTTTGCTTAAATTCAAAAATGTATTCCCTCCAAATGATAAGGCCAAGCCTCGACCCATGCTTGCATGAAATTCTTATGCCTATGTGTCTGCTTCGTACTTTGCTTCGGATTCAACATGCATATGCCTTGGAGTATGATAAACCATGGCTAATTGAGCATTATATCCAAATTTTTAATATGCTTGTGTTTAGCCGTTCATCTAATTATGTTGCACACCTCAATTTTTTATGAGATTTTAGAAACAGATATGATTTTTTTGCAGATTCCAAATATGTAAATTTTAACAAGAATACATTATTTTTTCTATTTTTTTCTTATTTATCTCCTATCATCACTCCTCAACTCAAAAAACACATTGTTACTGTTTCGTCCATATCTCTTTCGTTTCTCAACCATTTTAAAAAAAAAATGTATGGTGCACTAAAGAACACTGAGCTCTACATGGTATAAAAAATCCATTTCTAAATAATTGCATTAAGACATTCGAACACTGCACCCACAATTGACGTACCATTTTTAAGGTTTGATCTCTTAGATAATTAAAAATAAATAAAAAATATTATTTTTATTATTGGAAAACTAGTCGTGCACTAGTACTATATGTTCACTATATGTATACCGATTTTCGTAACTTTATTCCATCATTTAGTCACTCAGACGTTGCACCCACAAAAACATATAGCTTATTATTTGTCCAAAAAATAAAAAGTGCATGTTAAAAAATATCTAACTTTAGATAGTTAACAACATTTTCAATAGAAAAAAAAATTATATATTTGGAAAGGTCATTCAATTTTCTACATTTCTTGTTTTTAACTCATCACAAGATTCATTGTGTAAGTGTCTCAAAATATACATGCAAGTTGATGGATGTCTATTTTTTCAGTTTTCTATTGCATCTAATGTGCCAAAAGAGACCCTCAACTTTGTGCACTCACCCTCAACAATAGTAAAAAAATTTCAATACTAGTTAATTAGTATGCCAAATTCAACCATAGTCAAACAAACTCAAACATAATCAATCAAATGTAACTAAGATCAATGAGACTCAACCATAGTAAAACATCATCAACCATTATAAAGCATACTCAACCATAGTCAAAACTCTAACAAGGTTAATCAATAATTAATTATGGTAAAAAAAAGTCTACCATAATCAAATAAATTCAGCCAAATTCAACCCAAGTAAGTCAAAGTCAACAATGCTTAACCATTGTCAACTAAGCTCAACAATGGTAAACGATAGTCAACCATGGTCAAACAATATTTAACCATAGTCAACCATGTCAACCATGTATTCCAATATGGTTGACCATTATTTACCAAGCTCAACCATAGCCAACCATGGTCAACTATTTATAAACTACAATTGATATTAATTTACTATTAGTTGATTGTTGATTGACCATGGCTCACCAATGGTAGGTCATAGTTGACCATTGGTTAATAATAATAATAACAATAATTGTTATTGTTATTATTATTAATTAATATGACTTATTAATTATTATAATAATAAAAAAATAAATTATTATTATTATTTTAATTATTTTCAATATGTTAATTTATAAAGATATACACCATTTCCCCATGGGGATAGTCAGCTAGCAAGTCATATTATTAATTAATAATATGGTTTTTTATATGTATTGAATTTATTCTTCATATTTTTTGGAACTATCTATCATATAACTATCCATCTGAGACGAAACATATTATTCTCTGCGGCCCAAGTTTGTTGAGAGTCTAAATAAGAAGAATAAGGGTTTGAGCGAATCTCTGCGGTGGCAAATACACTCTTGTGTAGCAATCAAATCTCTGCGGTGGCAAAATTAACCATGACTACACATTTAAATGTAGTTGATATACACCAATAAACATATATAAACCATATTATTAATTAATAATATGGCTTGCTAATGATTAAGCTAAGACAACATACAACTAAATTGAATATTTATAAATATTTATAAAATATTAATCACGATATGCTTATATATCTTAGAATTTGGGGTGGACTCCCATCTATGCTTCTTCATGTAGGATAATGAGACAAGTTTACTCTCTAGATTGATTCTATGGGCATTGTCTAAAAGTCATAATTAATAATTTAAAAAAATAGCTTAATTAATATGTGATAAGAAAAATTTCGAACTTCAACTATTTGATTATTAGATACAACTATTTGATTAATAGATACAACTATGAGCTTAACTCCATTGATGGTACAACTATTAGCTTAATGTCATCTTCAATCATGACTTTTAGTTAAAGTGTAATTGTGGACATATTATTTTTTAAATTAACTATTAAATACAACTCTTAGTTGGAAAAATTAAAGTTCAACTTCAACTATCAAGATTAAACTATTAACTTAACTTACTCTAATGTTGACTTTTAAAGAAAATGAAAATGGCCATGGAAAGATAGACGCCCAAGACACTTGCACAATTTGTCAAGAAATTTTTTTTTGAAGAGCCTCCAAAACAGTTGCCATGTAGACATCTCTTTCATTCAAAGTGCATTCTCTTATGGTTTTCTCGCAAGATCTCTTGTCCACACTGTAGAGATGAGCCAGCGTTAATACCCAACCAAGAACTCTTTTTCTGGTACTAATAGTATTGTGACATTATGTTAGGGTTCTTTTTCTGGGACTAATAGCGTTCTGACATTATGTTAGGGTTATTTTGTTGTGAATAATTTTTATAGGCTGTTTTTATTGTAGGGTTCTTTTGCCGTGCATTATTTTGATAGGGTTCTTTTGACAGCTTTTCATTATCACTATTTTTATATATTACTTTTTCTCAGGTTTTGGTATTGGGATTTCTGTTAGTTTTTTTCTTATAATGGTTCATTGTTACTTATTTTTATTTTTTAAGTTTTTATTTATTTATATAATTGTGTGTTTGTGTATTAAACTTATTAATAATAATATTTTTATCATAAGTTAATTATTTTATAATTAATAGTTTTATATTTTAATCAAATAAGTTATAATTTTTATATTAATATTTTAAATACTATATTTTTAATTAAGTTATATTTAAGTGTTAAATTTTTAATAGGGTGTATAATTTTGATAGTGTAATGTTAAGTTGTTACTTTTCATATTTTTCATTAACAAGGTTTTGTAAATTGAGAAAAAAAAAAATTTAATGTTGTATTATTATTGTTTATTTATGTATTAAAAATCTATAAATTATAAGATTTTCACAATAAGTTAATTTTTATAAATATATTTTCATATTTTTTATGATTTTAATTAATTAAATATTTTGTATTTTTAGTAATCAATTAAGGTATCTGTATATTTTATAGTGTATGGTTTTTATATTAATATTTTAAATGCTATATTTTTAATAATGAACTTAAAAAAAATAAATAGAAATTAATATTTTAAATATTATATTTGTAATAATCAACTAAATAAATAAATAAAATTACATATCCCATTGATAACTATTACATATATTTTATAGTGTATGGTTTTTATATTAATATTTTAAATGCTATATTTTTAATAATGAACTTAAAAAAATAAATAGAAATTAATATTTTAAATATTATATTTGTAATAATCAACTAAATAAATAAATAAAATTACATATCCCATTGATAAGTAACTATTACATATAATATTGTAATATTGTTACGATATTAGAAATACTATTAATTAGGTCAATAGACTTTTTTTTATTTGAGATTTGGGGTGGATTACAACCTATTCTTTTTTATCTAGGATGAAGTGTATTGTGGAGATTGATTATATGGTAGTAGTTCAAAATTCGAAATTAACAACTATAAAAAAAACGAAATATAAAAAATAGCTAGTAGCTAGGCATGGATAATTTAGAGTTTAACTCATTTAACTAGAAGATTATGATGAATAAAACAATATTTCCAAATAGTCTTCCATTTCATAACTATCTGTAAACCATTTGATCCCTCTCGACATGATCCAACCACAAACTATGTGGATGTGCTAGTGTATAAACAATTGTAGATGCCATTAATGTATATTAGCTTTTTCACTTATTTATTTCATAGCAACAACCATATTAATAAAATTAATATGTTTGAAATAAGCCAAAAGGAATATATTTGACTGGTTGATAATGTGTCTTTCTTAAACAATGTTTTTTACTAATATGTTTTAACTTGTATTTGTCTCGTGATGCTAGGTGTCAAATAGAAAGTTTATTGGGCCGTGAATGGAAAGTTTATTGCTCCGTGCATGGTTTTCAACTTAGGTAAGAGATGGAGTCTTTAGAGTACAACTACACATTCATCTAATAGTTTTTTATTACCACATTTTAATTACCATGTTCATTTAAATTTGATCTAATAGTTGTATCACGATTGCAGATAACCAATGGCTATCTAATATAACTGCAATTAGAGGTGCTCAAAGTTAAACTAATAGTTGTAAACTCATTGAAGTTAAGCTTAACACTTGTATCTAATATTTATCTCATATAATTGTAATTAAAGTTGAAGTTAAGTTAATAGTTGTACATAATATAGTTAATTTAAAAGTTAATATATCAAAAATAGCATTTCAAGTAAAAATCAAGTTGAAGTTAAGCTAATAATTGTATCATTAATTAAGTTAAGGTCATAGTTGTATCTAATAATACAAGAATTGAAGTTGAGGTTAAATTTTTCCAACTATCATAAAGTATTTATCACATGTTAACATTTCCTATTTTTGAATTTTTTGAAATTGTTAATTTTAAATTTTCGATGACGCTCATAGAATCAATCTGAACACTACACTTGTCTCATTCACGCCTATCAATATAATTAGCTAGATGCGCAACTACGGGATGGAGGAGTTAATTAGGAGTTAGAATGATTTTATTAGGAGTTGGAATGTTACACGACTCCACATTCTAGATTGCAAATGTACTTTGACTAAGTGTTAAGAAATTAGAGTTGAAATTAAGCTAATAGTTGTACAATCATTTGAGTTAAGCTAATAGTTGTATCTAATATTTAAGCTAATAGTTATCCAATATAACTGTAATTAGAGTTGAAGTTAAACTAATAGGTTAGAATCATTGGAGTTAAGTTAATAGTAATATCTAATAGTTATTTTAAAATTTAATATATCAATTACAATTATGTAAAAGCCATGATTTGAGTTGAAGTTAAGCTAATAATTGTATCATCAATGGAGTTAAACTCGTAGTTGTATCTATGAAATGAATATTTGTAGATCTAATAATATCAATTGCAATTAATTAAAAGTCATAATTTGACTTGAAGTTAAGCTAATAGTTGTATCAATAACAGAGTTAAGCTCATAGTTGTATATATTAAATGACTAGTTGTATCTAATAATTAAATAGTTGAAGTTGAAGTTTATTATTAAAAGTATCACTATATCTATTTAACAAATGTTAACTAATATTTTTTTTAATTATTAATTATAATTTTGGATGAAGGCTATACAGTTGCCTCATTATCCTCACTAGATAAAAAAGCATAGAAAGTAATCCACCCCAAAATTCTAAAATATATAAGCTTATTGTAGTAAAAATAAAAATGAAACAATATATATTAAAATTAAAAACAAAATAGATATAAATAATATTTTAAACAATATTCATAATTTTATAGTAAAATTGGTGATAATAAAGGTATAGACTCATCTTTAATATTATTTTTATAATAAATTTGTTGTTAAAAATCATATAAATGTATTTAAAATTTATTTTTTATAATAAAATTATTGATGAAAATCATATAAAATTTATTTTAAAATTTTCTTAATTTTTTTAGGAGGAAGACGGGACACCTCTATGTTCGTTTGAGATTCAAGGGTGGGACCCACCATCATACGGGTGGTTTTAAAAAAATGCCTCTATTATTCTCATTCTCACTTATATTATAACCAAATATAAAATAATATTCATAATAATATTTAATTTATTTGTCTTTCTTGGCTAATACTAAACATCTATCTCATGAAAAAATAGAGATTAAATGTTTCACCCGTATCTTGTTAATATATTAAGAAGGTAATAGTTTTCCTCGATCACAAGGAAAGTGAGATTTTATTTGTGAGCGATCATTTCTTTTTCTTATTCTTTTTTAAAGCTTCGAGTGATTGTTCATTTTAATTTTTATTTTTTTTAAATCTCTTAGGAATCTTTCGAGAAAAAATATTCAACAATAAACTTTTTTGTAACAGAATTTCTCATCGGGTCGTTTCTAAAATTTTTAATAAACAATATGAGGAAAATTGTGTCGTTTGGGGTTTTCACTTGATAATCAAACTCCAGCACTTTGAAACTCTTTATACTTTTATTTACAAATATCAACATTTTTATACATTGTTTGCTTTTTCTTTTTCCTTTTTAACAAAAAAAACTGTAAAATTTTACGTTTTCCAACTTAAACTCTTTCAAACCCATATTTCTTTTAAGAATTTCATCCTGACATAAAACACAAGAAGTTTAGAGAATTCTATTAGCTTTGTACTTATATTTTTTTGAAATATTTTATGGACATATAGTAGGACACATTTGACTCACACCAATGACATCTACTTTAAATTTTTAGGTTTGGATAATGAGTGACATGTGTGGCCTTAATTTTCTTTAGAGATGGTTATTCATTTTACGGAAACCAAATGTACATTCATAATCTATGCAGATTGTACTTTGCGATGGACTATACACTATTTTAGACCTGGACACTATTTTTTATTATTCTTTGAAATAACATATGTTTAAAAAATGGTGCCTTATCGAAACATGTTTCTATCCTCCCATTTACTTTCAAATGTGAGAGAGGCATTGCCTCATTTTTCATCTTGGGTCCAGAATGCTTAATGAAAGATGAACAATGACAGATGGGATATTGGGTGTCCTCAAATAACTTGTGCTTGATCCGGTGTTGTGAGGGTCTTGTAGGGGAATAACTCTACCACGCCTAAATCAGTTAGGTGCGCCGAGTAGATTATCCATATCTACGAAAGCAAGCCTCGTGGGTGAAGCAATGTGTTCTTGCTCACTTGTCAGGATCCACACCACATTGGACACCACTTTGGACATTGAAGGCCACAAGGATATAGTTGCTTGCATGCACATAAGACCAATTTTAATCACTCTAATCCATTCTCCCAACGAATAATTTTCCTCCAATATGGGATAATAAATTCTAATGCATTATCTGTAATATATAGTCTCCAATATAGCTGGTCGTTGCATAGATAATGATATCCATTAGATGGACTTACGACCATTTCTTGACTTTAGTTAGCATTTAATGATAAGTTAATGCTACCTGTAGGTTCTGTGATTACTTGTGTAGTAGATCAAATATTTTGGTTTAAGACTCGACTACCATCAACAATGGCTTAAAGGTCGGTCCTTGGGGAAACAAATATTTATTTCGTGATTGGGTTTTTATGTGAAAAAGCACAGCTATAATAGCTAGCGCACATACTTGTGATTGCATTTCAGTTTTGATTTAAATGTATCTATACTCTATTTACTTCGTCAATCTACCATTGTTTGTTAGTTTGTATACTGTAAGGGAATACTCGACAATTTTAACTGATTTTGATTTTAGATTGTCAATCTGTAAGGGATCTATTCATAAATTACTTATGTTTAAAAATCGTAGATTTTTAATTACTTTGGATCCGGATATAACTATTTTCTAGGATCCATATATATATTACCCTAAATTCATTCTGTAGGAGTTTATCATATAGTTTTCTTATGTTTATTATTTAAAATGAATAATTAATTTGGGTCCATACATATTGTTTATATATCACATTGTAACCGAAATGTAGGGTTTCTCTGTACGGATTGTTTGTAACAGATTTACTTTGTATATTAATAAAGTCTTATGATTGTATTCTAATGTAATTCTACATATGTAAAGAACTCGGTTATAATGTGCCTATATATATATATATATATATATATATATATATATATATATATATATTCCTTATTCAATTTCAACATGAGATAAATAAATTTATACTAATATGATTATAGTCCATCTAATTATTCTATCTACTATCAGTTTTGATTCACAAACTAAGAAATAAATATAGGAAGAGAGTGCAGAAATACATTAACTAAATTTGTCGCATAGGAAAAAATTTGATATAGTTCGAAACATATCAATTAAGCACAGAGTTCGATTTCCAGCATATAATTTGTAAAAGAAAATCCTAACTCAGGTTTGGATGCATGATCTAAGAAACTTTCTTAGTATCCTTTTAAAATTTTATAATCGACATAACTAAATAGAAACTTGATAAATAAACTAGACTAATCGATGCATGCTAGTTTTTAAATTAACCAATTAAGATCTAGAATTAAACATTCTACTGTAAATTTACAACATAGATTGAGAACCTAGCACCAGTGCTAGGAAAACAAAAGTGGAAAAGTTGTTATTCCCAACCAAATCGTAGAGCATCCATGTTACTTGCTCCAGAAAACCCGAGCCTGCCTATTGAACCACAAGAGCAAAATCTGTCAATGCTCCATCTCTTGCATTCTCATATTTAATCCCCATCCAATGCTAGCCTCCTGGTGCTCATGGACATATTATTATATAGTATTTTTCCTAGCACTTGGTCATTTAAGAGCCTATTTCTCTTTAACACTCACCTAGGAGTTGTGACCTGATTTTTGGTGATGATGTCTCATGTATCTTGAGTTCTCATTCAGTGGCTTCAACCACTTGTCTTTTCCTCTTGTGGGTCAGCAAACACTATTTAAAATCTATTTCCACTTTTGTCTGCCTTGAGCATTGTTTATGAAATAAAAATGATCAATTACAAAAAAATTATTTTTGACTTTCTTTCAAAAATAATAAAAATAATAATTAAAGTATTTTTCAGTAGAATTAATAATAAATTATTAATTTTCGATGCATTACATACACCTCCCCTTAGAGGATAACATTGTCCTCAGTGTTATTATCTTTCTTCTATATTCTTCCATTTCATCGTCTTGGAATAAGACTAGATATGCCTCCCACATTTTTTCCAATTCCCAAGTAGTTTCTTTCGGACTAAGGTGCTTCCATTGCACCTTCACTTCTCCGATGGTACAGTTACAGAGTAAAAGTCCTCTCCTGTCGAGAATGCACTCCAGTCCCACCTGTAACTGTCCTTCGAGTTCCACCTAGATCACATTCAGATCGATCACATGAGAAACATCATGAACATATATTTTTAAAATAGAAACATGAAACACATTATGCACCTTAATATTGGGTGGTAGGGCTAATTGGTACTCAACCAACCCTAATTTAGCCAAAATTTCAAATGGCCTACAATACCTATGTGCCAAGTTTGAATACTTTCTCAATATCAAGGAAATTTTAGTGGGATTTACCTTTATATACACCGACTTGGAACTCTCTAGGAGTTCTTTTTAGGTCATCATAACTTTTTTGCCTGTCTTGGGCATCCTTTAAGTTTTGTTGTACTTGTTTCACAGTTAGCTCCATATATTTTAAGAAATGAGGTCCTAACATTAACCTATCAATTGGACTACTCCATGAAATTGGAGTATTGCATTTGCGTCCATATTAAACTCTAAAGGACTCATACCTACAAAAACTTGAAAATTCGTGTTGTAAGAAAATTCCACTAAGTGTAGGTAGTATTCCCACTTACCTAGTTTGTCCATGACATACATCCTTAGCATGTCCTCTAGGACTCTATTTACTCTTTCATTCTTCCCATTCGTTTGTGGATGATATGCAGTACTAAAATTCAACTGTCTTCCTAAACCTTTAAACAAAGCTTTCAAGAAGTTACATGTAAATTTTGTGTCTCTATCTGGTGACTATTACTTTTGGTACACCATGCTACTTGAATATCACTTTCATGAAAATATCTCCAATGTTAACAACTTTAGAGGTAGATTTAACATGAATATAATGAACATCCTTACTTAATTTATAAACTACGACCACGATTGAATCATGATGTTGGAAATTCTTCAGTTTGTGTGTATGTCTCCCCATCTCTCACAAACTCCTTTTGTCTCTCCCTCTCTCTCCAACTTCTATTTACCTCCCTCGCTATTCCTCCTATCAATATCTCCCTATGTTATCCCTTAATTACCATCCCTTCATTCCATGATCCCTCTACCCTATCCTCTCTCTATCTTAACTTGTATCCCTCCCTCCCTATCTCTTTTCACCCTCCTTCTCCATGTTTCTCTCTCTCACAACCTCCCTCTCTCTCCATCACCCAACCTTCCACCCTCTCTCTTTGACACCGTCTCTCTCTTTCTCTCTAGATCTCCCTATACGTGTGCATCCTTGTTGCTGATAGCAATAGATCCCATTTCAGCTGCTAAAATGGGAGCCCCATTCATTTACTAAGGTAACCTTAAAGGTTATGTTTTTTTCCTATGGGGTCTTACTAATGCCTATGTAAGTATTATGTTTTGGATTTTAATTAATTTTAATCAAAGACTTGTTTTTTTGGTTTTACGAATTGCAGGAGCGACCTTTTTTTTGTTATTTGTGCTTTCCTGCAACCCGTATTTCGCAATCCACAACGTAGTAGAAATCCTTTTTTGGAGGTTTTGAAAAATCAATTTTATGCAATTTTGCAACCCGCAAATGCAGATTGTGGATGTTGAAATTTCTTTGTTTTATTGTTTTTTCCCTTTCTGAAACTCGCAACCCACAAAGGCACACTGTGGATGTCAGAAAATCCTTTCGCCAATAAAATTTTATTTTTCAGTTCTGCATTTCTGTAACCCACAATGCAGATTGCAAAAATCAGAAACTTAATAAATAATGAAATTGCAAAATTGCCTCCTCGCAATTCCACAACCCGCAATGCTGATTGCCGAATGTGAAATTAACAAATCCATTTTTAATTGCAAATGTCATCCCGCTTCTTCATAACCTGCAATGCAGATTGCAGATTGCAGAAATCAAAAGTTGAAGAAATGTGTTAAAGTTGATCTTCGCATTTTGGTTTATCACTCTAATCTCAACTATTGATCCTTTCAAAATCTACGGCTTAGATCTATTTCTTCATTGGGATTGGCTTATTTAAATCATTTTAATTTATGAATTGTTCACCATTTTTACTATGCTTAAGATTTTACTGTGATTTTCTCATCGAGCCTACGAATCCTCTTATTTTCGAGCTATCAACGGTTAAGTTTCTAAAATTTCTAGATTTTTACTAGCTAAATATTCTTACTTTTATCTTGAATAAATCTAAATTATGGTCGCTAAATTTGAATCAAATTTTACTTCCCAATATGCAAACATGTCCAGAAATACAAGATCTAAGACCTCTCTGAATGAGCAGAAGAGTAAGGACCCAAACATTGGCATCTTCTCTAACACCAGTGGACGAGTGTAGGAAGCATTCTACCTGCACTAGTCCATAATTTATTCTATTTTTTACAATGACTCTTTCTTCGCCATTACCCATGACCATCCAGCTTTCAGCAATATTAGTAAATCATAGCTCCATTGTATCACAGTCAGACCTCCATTTATGCCTTACACGGACCCAGTCAAGTGGGAACTTGACCATGTGAACCCTAAACAACTGTGTTTTGAGGACCATGCTCAGACCCAAATAGTTTATTTCCACCCTGAGGTTTTTGCAAAAGGATATATCTTAACCCACCCCAACAACTTATGAATTCCCAATTTCTTGACGCGGCCATGACCTAGTTTAACTTTGAAGAAATGATAAAATCTTGGATGGACAACCCTGCAAAGTCCATCCCTAAAGCTGATAAATCCTATCTCATCTCTTGGTTTAGAGAGTTGTTCTCTTTGTTGCCGGAATGCTCTGGCGCAAGTTGTACGAGTTACCCAATTGCACAGCGTTTAAAGCTGAATAATCTCCCATCGGTCACCATATATTGACTGCAGGGAAATCCTTTAACTAGGCGCAAATTATGTCAGTAGTTTTGAAAGATGAAATTGAAAAATATCAAAAGAACCCAGTGTACATGAATCCTTCATTATATTTATCAGGGTATGTAATGGATATTTTCTGTGCAACATCTCCATTCCCGATAATGGGATGGAACTGAACCCAAACTTAACCTTCGGTTCACAGATACTGCTCAGTTTTATGGCAGGACAATTTTGTTCCTCAATTTTATGAAATTTGTGCCCACTTCATTGGGTCAATCTATCAGAAATTTTTTAAATGGGATGCCCCCACTCTCTCATAAAGGACCAGAGCACTAATCTCCCTCATGGGGGATTGGTATGTGGGAGAATATTTCTATTACATCTGAATTTCAGGTAGCAAGACGGTGCATCTGTTTCCAAGGATATTGCCATAAATAATGGTCCTTCAAGAGATATCATTTCAAACTTTCATCGATGGGGTCTTCCCAAATCTCTTAGCATCCAAGAGGAATTGTTGGCCTAAGTTTCCACTCAATTTGGGATTCTTGACTCTACAGAATTCCACACATGTTGCGATTCTAGGAAAATATATTTATACAATTAAATTGGTGGAAGTGCCTAAAAGGATGCATGATCCTAAGGCATTCTTGTCCAACCACTTCATACAAAAACTTATGAAGATCACTTATGTCCATGAGGAAACCCCTGATGATTGAATTTACAGAGGTGCAAATGATTTTTCAGGGGTGCTGAGAAGAATCCATACACTTAGGAGAAAACCTTTATCTTCCAGTATCAAAAAGAGCTAAGTACAACTGTGTTACATTGCATAAATCTCAAATTGACAGTGGAAGAAAATGCCCAAGAGAAAGCAACAAAAAAGGAAATGAAAGAGTCACTATCCAACTCCTCTTCCACGCCTGCTAAACAATCAAAGGATAAAGGTAAATCTATTGTTGAAGGACCTACAAGAACACAGCCTTCATCTACTCTTCAAATCCTACATAAATCAGTAGAGATGAAGCAAAGTTTGAAAAGGATGAGCTCAGTAGAGGGACAGGAAACAATCGTTGAGCCATGAACAAATAAGAAGAAAATTCACGAGGTCATTCCATAGGTACAAGTACAATAAGAATCCCCACAACCTATACAACAGGTAGCCCAAAAGTTAGAACAACCAATTCTGTAGGTACAGCTGATTCAACAAGTTGATCCACTACCCCCAGCCAATATTGAGGTGTGGGATATTGAGTGTGATCTTGAGGAGAATATTTCTCATTCTACCTATGTTTTTCATGTTACCATTCCCACTAGCATATCATCAACTGCTATATCCATTCAGGGAAAACAAAACAAAACAAATGAATCGACACATATTATAAAGATATTCTATAGCAATGCATCTTGACCAAATATTTAATTGTGTGAATTTGTTTCTTTCTTTAATTCCCCTCGGGCCACGAGACAATGCCAGGTATGGCATCATTGTGGCTATTTTAGGAGACGAGGGACAATTTTCTCTTCCTTTAATACAACTAGCCGTTAAACTATATACATAATAATTTATTTGTTTTAAAACATTGATCAACGATCTTGACAACAGGTGGCATACCGCATGGACGACCAACGATAGCAAGTGGAGTATGCGGTGGTCACTACCTTTACACATTACATAATAATTTATTTGTTCTAAAATGTTGATCAGGGATATTCACAATAGGTGGCAGACCGCATGGACGACCGACGATCCAATAGATGGCAGACCGCATGGACGATCGACGATAGCAAGTGGAGTATGTCATGGTCACTGCCTTTACCCGTCACTGGTATATATTAATCGAGACCTGGTTGGCGAGCTGATTTTTTCTTGAATTTTCAATTGGAGAGAATGCTGAGCTTGGCGATCAATTCCTTGCATGGTTTTAGTGTATTCGGTAAGGTTTCTAGCTTTACTATGTCTGTTTTATTCTTGACGCATTAAATTTCTGAAACTTGTTTCAACATTAATCCATTTTTGTTTAGGTTATGGAGTGTTTGATTTTGTTGAATCCTGCATCAATCTCAACTCGTTTTGAAGTGTTCTTGCCTGATTTGCTCACTTCTTTATATCTTTCCTCAATCTTCGACGAAATTCTCACCAACCTTTCACTCATTCTATAGAGTCTTGACCACTTTGGAGGTTATTTTATTGCTTTCACCATTTGTTTTTGCAAATGAGGACAATTGTCCCTTATATATAGCATGAACTTGTTTCTTTACCTGCATGTGTAAACGATGGGTTCCTTTTTTATTTCCTCTTTACTCTATCACCTTTTAAACAGTTCACACACTACAATTCTTTTTACTCTGTCACGTTTTATACAGTTCACACACTGCAATTCGACTCGAAACATATTTTAATGCCTTGAAAAGCTGCGCTTGAGATTTGGGTATTTTAATATGTCCAGGGTGCAATGGCAGTGATTTTGTGGCTTAGAAAGAGATCAATTAGGACACTTTAAGGAAGTAAGTTTTTATACTAAATAATCAAAGCTAATAATTTTTTCACATAGATGTCACAGTCCTCCAACGTAAACCATATTGACCTTGTAGACTGCTAATCAAACATTAGTAGCTTCTGGGGTAGAAGCAACACACTAAACAATAGTAGTGCCCTCAGCATTTGACTGACAGAGCTCCCAACACACTAAAATAGGCTTATAAGTCCACTGACAAACCTATGCCAACTTAGAACGGGATACTTGGACCTAATGTCTTAAAAAAAATCTCCGGGTATCCTGGATAGGAAAAGAAATAAGAAATAAACATTACAGGAAACTCAAAAAACTATGGGAAAACAACAAACTTAAAAGCAATTTAAAAGCACTTTATCCATTTGAGGACTAAGCCAAGGGCATAAATCCTATCACCCATTAAAAAAACACTACCAACTCCAGTGAAGTGAGTAATCTAGTTCAAGTATTTAGTCTATATGAAATTGTTGTATATAAAATTGTTACCCTTTCTTAGGACAAGGGAAACATATCTATGCAATTGGACTACCTTACTAGTATTCAACGGAAACTCAATCCCCCACTTGGGCTCCAATACAGCTTGGCTCCCAATATGGCACAGCAATATGACTTGGTTGTATGGCCGCTCACATCCCCCATTTTTAGGACTTAGCAGACTTAAAAATCTAATTGAGATCCCCGATGGAAGGATGGAGGAGATATATTATTCATAAAAATGAGTTTGTTATAAGAGAAAACTAGGACCAAATTCCAAATTTAGTTTTACCACGGATTTCCAGAATCAGATGAGACAGACAATCATATCAATGCTATGTTTTCTTAATTTTATTTAGATAAACACTACCAATTCCCTTGAAGTGAAACATTATATCAATGTGTTCCCAGTACTAAATTCGATATACATATATATATATATAACCAGTGATCACAAATTGATAAAAGGGATCTTATGAATTCAACCGAGAAACAACAGTCATTGTTTAGATTTTTTCTCTGAAATATGAGCTCACAAAAACTGAAAAGTATTGGAAGTGTGTGAGCAGAAGTTGCGACACTACCATGTCCTCCTCCTGTAGCTTCTTCATACATCTGATTCTGAGTGTCATGTCCCAGTCCAGTTTGCCACTAAAATCAAATGATACTTCCTTCTCCCATTACATATTACATAATCAGTTTGTGGAAACTGAGAGTCAGTAATCAGTAAATGATAGACACATACATTTCCAAGGAACTGCAAATCTCCTTCAATGCCAAAAGAATAACTGACAAAGCTCGGCTCCTTCAATTCCATTCATGAGCTCCGATTCTACAACTTTATCTCAAATGGATCAGACTCAGTTTCGGCGTGATTGTGATCCAGGTTGAGACCGAGATCCTGCATAAAGCAACAGTAGCATCATCAGGTAGAAGCATAGCCCACACTTATGTATAAATTTTCAAAATAATAGATGTTTTTGGTTTATAAGAATAGCAAAAAGATGGTTGCTACGAGTGTAGAAGAGAAGGTTTTATAGAGCAGGTTTTATTCCTGAAACAAAACAAAAAGACGTAACCTGCTAACCATGCATATTTGGAGCTAGCAGTATTTAATAATAGAACAAATACTAATGAGATAATCTACATATTAGGAGATAGTAAACTGAGCTCCACGGTTATATCGAAGGTTTAGAGGGTTGAAATTAAAATAATTGATGCCGAAATTAGCATTTCTCGTACCAATATAATACAGGGACTCGCTAATAATTTTGGATGCTTCTTGTGGTCCTACGATACCTCATAATCGTGACTAGTATTCCCTTAGATATTGTATATGTTTCTCAAAACTTATTACATTCTGCAAAAACATGTAAAATGCCATCACTTTCAGGAAACCAACCAAAGTAAGTACAATGCCCATGAATGCCTAAACTGGCCATGGATTTTTACTTACTCCACTCTATGAATTAGCGTTGTCATAGCTAGATCCAGTCGAGCCAAATGTGACTGCGGTGATTTAATCGTCCAACGTCAGTTGTGGGTTGAGGTATGCAGGGATTGTTTCTTTGATACCCAAGGCCGAAGTTGTAGCTCAAAATATACAGAAATGAGACTGAGAAAATTATTCAATCCTTGGAATGTATATAGAAATATAAATGTTGAGTATTTTGAGGTCATACCCAAGAAATCTAAAGTAAGCTTTCCATTAGAGAATCATCCAGCAGGTATCCCACTAGGAAAATCTCTAACGTAAGGAGGGAAGTTGCACTTTGTCGATGTATTGATGTTATTGGTGTTTCCAGCATCAAGAGTAGAGTCTCCTAACACAATTAATGCATGAAACTATGGTGTTTGTTGACCTTGAACCACCTCTGAACTTGAGATTAAGAAAAAACACACTAAGATGGGACTAGTCGCGACGAATTCCGGGAGGCCGCCATTGATGGTGAATTTTGCAGCTCTGTATTCTATGTTTTCCTATTTAAAATAATCATTGGAGAGTGGTGCTTCAAAGATGAATGTATAGTGTAGAAGCAGTTGAATGGTTCGGTGAGTTATTAAAGGTATCGTGAATTTGAATGATAGTTCAATAAATTCCACTAATAAATTACTACACCTCATTATGGCATAGCCTTTTAAATGTAAATGTGGTAGTTAATAACTAGCACGATCAACCAAAAACCAAGTTAATTCTACTGACGTTAGCCCGCCGCCTACGCTTGAAGCAGATTCTGGAGATGGTGAGGTCAGTAGCTTCTGACCAATAGTCAATTGACAAAATGACGATTTTAAAAAATAATAATAATACAAATATATAAATATTGTAAATACAAATGTATATTTTAACCAGCCTTGACGTCACCCACCCACTCACGGACCAATCAAATGATTAGAAAATTCATGATTTAAAATTAATTTAATTATTTGTAATTTCTAATATAGTTAAACCTTGGTCTTAAAAGAAATATTTCGTTGCGTACAGACAAAGTAATATCACAGACCTATATATATATGTCCCCCATCAAGGACATAAAAATATATATTATATTTAATGAAACATTCTATTATAACCCAAACACTGTCTGTTTCATATGTGGAGTATCAGTGGCTAAATTATTTGAGAAGACAACCACAATGCACTTTAAGAGATGTTTGAAGCCAAGTTACTATGATGATCTCATTGTATATACCAGGCGCTCAAACATATACCATGTTGCAATCAAGATCTGGGTCGAAGACACTAGGCTATTAATTATTAGAACAAAGACTACAATATTGAGAAGAAATATGAAGGGAGAATCCTATTAAACATTTGTTTCCAAATTTTATTCAAATGCATTGGATCAGCCTTTTGGAACGCCTACTTTTCATGCTTTGTGGAAAGACTTACATGTGAGCATGAAAATCTCATTCAAATGGGCTCTTTTAGCTCTATATGTCCTAAGTCTCGTGGATTAGCACCTCGCTGACTTTCAAATTCATGGATCAGTACCTAGCTCACTTTCAAATTCAAAAATTCCCAATAAAAGGAATTTAAAGAGAAACAAACACATAGTACAAAATCAGATAACTCTTCATATTCTTCTCCTAAACCCATTTCTAAAGGTAATACAATTCCTCTTAAATGTACATTATCTGGAGAGAATGGTCATTCATTATCTCATTTTTTTAGGAAACCAGTTATCTTGTCTCCATAAATGAAGAAATACAATTTAAATATATGCTTGTCTTCTCCTAGCATTGATACATGGATACAAAAGCTCTCTCTACTAGAGCATATTTCTCTTCTTTTGAACATGAATAGATCATTTGATCATGAATGCACCCATCACATGCTTGTCTATAAGAATATATTTTATTCCATTAATTCATGTAAAACCAAGCATATTTTTGTCGGCAACTCTTCACCTTTGGCTCTTAAAGTAAAATGTTCTCTTGAGATTACATATGGTATGAACAATAATGTTTTATATGCTCCTAATCTTTCAACTAACTTGCTGTCAATTTTTTAAATTACAAATTCTAGTGCAAGAATGATTGTTTTGTTTGCCCCTAATTCTATAATTGTTTATGAAAATGATGATCCTTCACAAGTTGTTGCCATAAGGTAAGTGGATCATCATGCACACTTGTGTTCATTTTCTCATTTTGAGCTAACATCTCCTACCAATGTACTCTTTTCTCAGTCAACTGAATTAAGTAGATTATGGAATAAGCAATTAGGCCACTTAAATTATCTCTATCAAGTTAAACAACTTTGTAAGCAAAACATGGTCACCAATATTCCACATATTTCAGGATTATCTCAGGGTGTTTGTACAGGATTTATTTTGGGAAAGCATCCTCAAGACAATTTTGATAAGGGAAAATATCATAGATATTCCAAAGCTCTACAACTTGTTCACAACTATATTTTAGGGCCTTTTCCCGGTCAATATTTTCAAAGCACACACTATTTCCTTACATTCATCGATGACTATTCTAGACACACATGGATCTACTTTTTGAAAAATAAAAGTGAGACTATTGACACTTTTCTTCTATTCAAATCCTTAGTTGAAAAGCAATCTAGAAAATCCTTAAAATGTTTATGGTTAGACAATGGTGGTGAATATTCCAGCAACATATTTTAAGGACTATTGTGCCATTAAAGGTATTCAACTTGTTTGTGCCAGAAATTGTTCCTAAGGCTAGGGGAACAAGCCAACACAATCTCAAGAGTAAAACTCAATAAATAAAACAAAGTTTAGGGTTTTTGGTATGACTTAAATGGTTGTAAGCTTCAAGAACAGTCAGGGAATACATTCACAAGAAAAGTAACAACTAAATCATAAACATATAACTGATAAAGATGCATAACATATATAACAAGATCCAATCAGAAACAACATTAAGGTTCATACATAAACAACAGGCATTACAGCAAACACACATTAACCAGCAATGAATCTGTCAATTTAAGCAACTAGACAAGAAGAAAAATGAAGCCAATACAAACAACTGAAGGATAAAGGTCATGTATATCTCATAGTTTCATCAGCAAATGCTTATAAGAGTTACAGTACTTATCTCTGAACAAGTTTGCAGACAAAACAGTCTTGTAAACCTCCTGATGCTCCCAAAAATCAGAACCCTAACAATGTCTTGCTAACTCATCTAAATAGGAAAATTCTCCCAAAATTAGTTAGGTCTCACATCCTAACTGCCTCCATCGAATCACTAAGTAGGTAAACTAAAAAGTGACTTTTTACAAAATTACAAGATTGCTAAAAATAGCAAATGCTTAACAAAAAGAAAATGTTTATCTAAAATAACCACTAACTAATAACTGCTTCATATCTCCTTCGTTGCCTCAACAAGGAGGTCAATGCCATCTAGCCTTTGAGCTTGTCTTTTAGTCTTCTTTTTCTCCTGCTCCAGCTTGATCATCTTTTGGGTGAGTTTCATGTTCTCCTGCTGCAGGTTCTTTACTGTGCTTTCTAATTCTGAACAGTGTTTGTCAGTCATCCTTTTTCTTTTAAGAACCTCCTTGGATACCTCTGCTAGCTCTTGGAAATGACTTTTAACATCCAACAATTCTCCTATAAGCCCTTTATTAACTTTCAGTAAATCATCATTAACCTGCTGTAAGTGCTTCATGTGTTTCTTATACTGCTGAATATTTTCATGTAAATCTTCTTTATCAGAACTAGGGATCTCTGGTATAATTTCATCTTTCATTAAGAAGTCTGTGTAATCTGCAGAAACATCAGGGTCCTCCAAAATGCCTGCTTCTCTGAGTATCTGTTCATCTTCATCCTCCCACTCTTGACTTTCAACGGGACACATTTTAGCTTTCTCATCTTGTTGCTGTTTTAAAAGTTTATTCTTTATCTCCATCAGTATTTCAGACAATTTAGACCTAGGCTGTTCAAATTCTCTTACTGACTGTGATATCTTTGTCTTTTCAGGCTGAGAAGAAGAAGATGATTTAACAATTGATTTTCTCTTACTTTTGCTGCCCTGTTTATCAATTTCAATTTCTGCTTCTTCACTAGAGGAAGAATCAATCACAACAGCTTCTTGTCTAGCATTCAACTTGGGATTAAGTAATCTTTTCATATTCAATCTCAACTTATTAGTTGGCCTAGTTTTAGGCCTTCTGTATGAAGCTGCAGTCCTTTTCTTCTTCTTTGGTTTAGTTGTTTTGCATTCTGAACTAAGGAATTCTCCACAGGTTTCAACACTTAACCCTACTTCATCAATTGTCTGCTCATCCTCTAATAAGTACCCCTCATCCTCAGACAATATAGTGAGGGGTCTTCTTTGTTTAATTTGCACTTCATCCTCAAGTACAACATCTTTCTCTTCATCAATAGTCTTAGTTTCTTCAGAATGTAGTGCTGGTGGCAATTGCAGACTAGGCTGTACCTTTTCTCCTGCAAACAATGAGTACCTGTTTTTAGGGAAATCTGAGGATATTTTGAACTGACTGTCAACTTTTACCTGCTTTGCTGCTTTCTTAGCCTTAACATTATCTTTATCTGCAGGTTTAGCTGTGTGACCTAGTTTTTTCATCATCACTTTTTTCTTATCAGTCTGCCTTTTAAGCTGCTGGTCTTCTTGCTGGGGATGAACATCTGACCAGAACAGAAAGAATTCCCAACTCCTACCCTCATGTTGCAACACTGTGGTGATGATCAGTTTGATCAGGCCATGATGAAAAAGTGATTGGGAGGTGTGATCTTCATGTTGCTTTATCCTGCTGGACATCTTCTGCAGGCTCGTCAAAAAGAAGAAGGGCAGGTTCATCTTAGAGACTCCTACTATGTATTGGAGGAATCTAAAATGATATTTAAATACAAATGAATACCTTCCCTCACAGGTCACATAGCTCTGAAGTATCCTTATGGGCTCAATCCATTCTTTCCTGAAATTTTGAATAAGAATACCCTTGTTCCAGTCAGGAGTCACATTACGCAACAGGTACCTTTGTGGTTCAAAATCAAAAGGCAACTTTTTGAACCAATGTTCACCCTCATTACTAATCTCAGTAGCCTCTGCAATTAATTCCACAGTCAATTTGAATTTTAGAGCATCCAGCATGACAATATCATCTTTAAGTCCCTTAGCAAATTTACAAGACACCTGTGCATTGTAACCATCTATCTTCCTGAAGAAATTCAGCCAACCTGCTTGTTTGAACAATTCTGCACAGTCAGGAAGCTTCTCAATCCAGGTTAAGTCAGTGGGCTCAGCCCTATTGACTTTACCACTTTTCCCACTCTTGCCCATCTTCTTCTTTTAGGAATTAGAAACAATCTAGTTTTAGGTTTCAAAGATGCTTTGTAAACTGGTTTTCTATTCTTTGAACTCCTTCACAATCTGCTATACATTCCTGGACAGGCCTTCAATGTTCCCTTGTCTCAACCATACAACTAGGTCTCTGGATAGATAAACTATGAGAATAGATCAATCATAAATGAAAACTGTCATGAGAACAATATAGCACTGCTTAATTTCAAAGATGCACCATCAGGCATAATGTCGAACTGCTTTTAGAATATAAGCCACTCAAACTCCTCATTTTAGGGTTAAGGAGACTAGAAGTATAATATGAATTCAGATATGAACTCCCCTTACAATACAAACTGATTCAAATCACAAAAAATAGCACTTTGATTAATTGCAGTATCCAGGCTGTTCAATGTAATTGAAGGATGTCAGTGAATGTGGCTGCTCTATTTCAGTATTATACTTCTATCTCTGTGTATCAACCAGCCTAAATCTTCAAACCCTAAAATCTTCACAACTTCAGATTTTGCAAGAGTAATATCAACCACAGGCTTATTTGATCGACTGGAGACTTGGACCTGTATGAGAAGAAAGAAAAGACCACTGTCTGCAATATATTCACATTTGCCAACAACTCTCATTAAATCCTGTGTGTAAATGCCAACATGTTCTCGAAGCAATTGAACATTGCTCTCCAAGCAATTGATTTTACAAATTATGACAATTATCAACAGCTTCCCAAGCAAACTGAACACTTTCTATGTAATAAAACAGTCTATAAGTCATCTCAATGTTGCTTCCTGTAGACTCTGATTCAAATTAGTATTAGGTCTTAGAGGAATTCTTTTCAGTTAACTCATTACAGCCAGTATGCCTCAATATCAGATTTTTTTGAGTATATTGGAGAGCAAAACATAAACACCCTTCCTTCAAACTGTCATCGAAATTCCAAAAACTAAATGCTCTTTAAACTTAAGGCTATTTTGATGCTCTGTTCAGTAAACTTCTTCAGAATAGCTCCAGGCAGTTATTTCTGTGGTGAACAGTTCATTTTGTAACCTATTCTATCCTTTGCGGCAACCAATTTCTCCATAATAACGTCCAGCGAGAAAAACCCAATTTTTTTAATTATAAGGGCTTGTATTAAAATACCTGTCTATTATTCAACTGCCACAGCTTAAACCTTCATTTTGGGCTGTTAACTGCCTCTCCTTGTGCGTACAGGTGCTTTCATATAATTACTCTGACTGCATGTAAATAGATTAAAAAGCCCTAATTTTCGTTGGCTTTAATAACACTGTCTCTCCTCCACAGCAACACAATCCACCTTTCGAGCAGTTAACTTTTCTTCACGAGCAGTCTTCTCCTCTCATAATGCATGTAAAAAGAGAATTATGCTAGCTTAGACCGAGATTTGTTGATATCTGTCCAACTGATTCCGCATCATATGCCATGATGAGCCTGTTTTATTTCGAGACTGATAACCACCTGAAATCATGCTTAAACTGCAGTTTACACATGCTAAACAACTCATCCAATGCGATTAGTCTCTCACAAACCGAAATCATGATAGAAATTGATTTGAAAATCGAAAAAACAAAGGGCCGCGATATTCTTGTAGCGCGCCCTTTGTTAAATTTTTGTTCAGCGCTACAAGAATATGTCCAGTGTCAAAATTTCGCTATTTTTCAGCTTTCTGCTAATTTGTAGGAGGTTTTAAAACTGCTAGGGTGAAAATTAAGTCTAAGTACTCTCCAAATAAACATTAATGAATCAAAAACTTGATATAATGACCTTTCTTTAAACCCCTTTGAAATGCAAAAAACCAAAGAAATCAAATAAACCTATAAAAGTAAGTTCAAAAAGACCATGTAATCATCCAAAGAGTTTCTAGAAGGAAAATAACACTAATACTTACAACCAAAACCTTAAATGAAATAAAATGAAAAAACAAACCAAAAATGGAGTAATTTATCCAAAAAAAATGAAGAAAAAATTACTGACTTAACATCTGGCTCCAGCTGTGGGATGAATTCCTCCCTGTGAGGCTTCAAGAACCTGTAGACCAGTGCCTTCTGTCCTCTATCTACCTGACTATAAACTTCCATTGGGCTATGGAATCATCAAGCCTTCAGTACTGATCTCACTTCAAACCTGTATCCCATCTGTAGCTTACATGCAGCCTTCTCTGCTTATTCATGAACTAAAAAAAACTGAAAAAGATCTAACTGCTCATAGGAAGATCTTATTCCTCTGTCTACTCCTACATCTAACCATTAGGAGCAGAATGATCAAGTAAAAGCATGCTTCCAATGAAGCCATGTCAGAAACTGATTTACAGGCACCCTGCTGAATCTTGACTCAAAAAGTAATAAAGGCCATCTCATACAGAAAAAATTGAGTAAATGATAAAGACAATTTCCTTCTAACAGAAATATCTTAACCTCTATGCTGCTGAGAGAATCTAAAAATTCAGCAACAGGGTCTTCAAAATCATAAAAGAATACCTCCTTGATCTGTTGTTCCAATTGACTGTGTTGCAGCTGCTCTTCTTTTCCTTCACAATCTTCTATACCGAATGTAAACTGCTTGATCTCTGCTAAAGGAAAATACAAATTGAATTTCTGATCTGAAACTTTCTGCTCCTCTTCAGATTTGATGCTATTTCCTTATGTCTACACATCTGAAAACTGAATGTTGCCCTCATCATCTTCTGTAGATGTGAAACTGTTACTTGCTTATCTATCAATCTGCAAGTCTGGAAAATGTGGACTGCCCATAACATATGCTGCATCAACACATTCTTGATCATGCACCTTGTTCTCTAGCTGAAAATCAAAAAGTCCCTGCAAATCTGAAAATGATAGGCTTTCCTCCTCATCTTCTGCAGATCTGAAACTATCTTCTACTAATATGCCAAAATGCTCAATGTGTTCAAAGTTTTCAGAAGGAGTGATCTGATCATCATCTTTAAAGATTTCAAAAGAAACAATCTGATCATCATGACAGTCATCTTTAATAAATGAATTTGATACAATGTTAATAGCATCCTCATGGCTATCGTGATGTGAATCAGCAATTTCTTGATCATAATGTAGAATATTCTCTTCAGCAGCATACTCATCAAAGATAGGTGAACAAAAAACTTCTGTATCTGGTAAAGAAAGACAGCCAATCTTCAAATCCTTCTCACGAATCACAGGTGAAAAAATGTCATAAGAAACCTCTTCAAAAATTTGGGAACAATCCTCTTTTGTAACTGATTGTTCATACACATCAAAGGCAGTATGTGCAACAGAGATAAGATCTGATGCATCTAAAGATATATAATTCTCATTATAACCATTTGTATCATGAAGATCTTCCTTAACAACATAACTTTCATTTCTGCAAACAAAAGAATCAACTGCTTCCTGCTGATATTCCTGTAATCTGGTTTCATCAAGATGATATGCTGGCTTAACACAGCAAGCAATTTCCTTTCCAATAATCATATCTTTGCGGGATATATCAAGACTAGAAAGATTTTCAACAGATTTATGACAAGCATCAATACTCTTTTGATCATCTCTCGGCTGAAAAGAAAAGCTAGATGAAATTTGAATAAACAATGAGTCTTCACAAACCTTATCATTTCCTTTTTCATCACCATCTTGGTCGAATATAGGAGAATCAAGATAAGATCCTGATGACAGAGATGAAGCTTCTTGAATAACAAGATCAACAATAACATCATGAAACAAATTTGGAAAATCCCCACCTCGTTGCTCATCATAATTTGAAATAGAATATTCATAAGGAGAAAGAATATATTTCTGGTTTTCAAACTGAAGATTAGGCAGTCCCTGCAAATTTTGTTCCGCATGGATATTGCAATTTCCCCTGGTCTGCAAATCTGGAAGATGTGGACTGCTCTCAACATCTATTGTTGCTCTAATACTTTCACCTGTTGAACTTTCAATCTGCTCACAACAATCTTTTAAAAAGAGTTCAGCTGAGTACAGATACTTACAATGTTTCTGAAAGCATGTGTGGAATTCTCTCAGTGAAGAAATGCTAGCAGCAGAAAGAGAAAAATACCAATCTCGTGCATCTTTTTCAAGTGAATACATGAACATTTTCATGAGCACATCTTCATGTTGGATATTTAATTGGACCATACATTGATGAAATTTGATAAGGTGATCTGATGGATTCTCCTCTTTGTTTTCTCTAAACCGTGGAAGACAATCTCCCCAAACATCCATAGTAGGTACTTGATTTGGAAAACCTGGAATATCAGAAAAATTTAACGGTGCAAACCTTCGAGCCACAATAGCTTCCATGGACATTGGCCCGTGCATCTTGAAATAGTGGAGTCTCCAAATAATTCTTCAAGACAAATTTAGTTTCTTCTCCTCAGAAAGAGAAAGGGGTGACAGTAGATCAAATTAAATAGGGCTGCATAAAACTGGGGATGACTGAAACCTTCTAATTCTTCTAGTAGCCACTCTGTCAAACTTTGGTGAAAATAGCCTTCAAAAATGCTGGTTTAAGTCCACCTCTTAAAACAGGAAAACTGATAAGTATCCCAGGGAAGATATGCTTCAGCTTCGTCCCCGGCGACAGCGCCAAAGATGTTTGTGCCAGAAATTGTTCCTAAGGCTAGGGGAACAAGCCAACACAATCTCAAGAGTAAAACTCAATAAATAAAACAAATTTTAGGGTTTTTGGTATGATTTAAATGGTTGTAATCTTCAAGAACAGTCAGGGAATACATTCACAAGAAAAGTAACAACTAAATCATAAACATATAACTGATAAAGATGCATAACATATATAACAAGATCCAATCAGAAACAACATTAAGGTTCATACATAAACAACAGGCATTACCAGCAAACACACATTAACCAGCAATGAATCTGTCAATTTAAGCAACTAGACAAGAAGAAAAATGAAGCCAATACAAACAACTGAAGGATAAAGGTCATGTATATCTCATAGTTTCATCAGCAAATGCTTATAAGAGTTACAGTACTTATCTCTGACCAAGTTTGCAGACAAAACAGTCTTGTAAACCTCCTGATGCTCCCAAAAATCAGAACCCTAACAATGTCTTGCTAACTCATCTAAATAGGAAAATTCTCCCAAAATCAGTTAGGTCTCACATCCTAACTGCCTCCATCGAATCACTAAGTAGGTAAAGTAAAAAGTGACTTTTTACAAAATTACAAGATTGCTAAAAATAGCAAATGCTTAACAAAAAGAAAATGTTTATCTAAAATAACCACTAACTAATAACTGCTTCATATCTCCTTCGCTGCCTCAACAAGGAGGTCAATGCCATCTAGCCTTTGAGCTTGTCTTTTACTCTTCTTTTTCTCCTGCTCCAGCTTGATCATCTTTTGGGTGAGTTTCCTGTTCTCCTGCTGCAGGTTCTTTATTGTGCTTTCTAATTCTGAACAGTGTTTGTCAGTCATCCTTTTTCTTTTAAGAACCTCCTTGAATACCTCTGCTAGCTCTTGGAAATTACTTTTAACATCCAGCAATTCTCCTATAAGCCCTTTATTAACTTTCAGTAAATCATCATTAATCTGCTGTAAGTGCTTCATGTGTTTCTTATACTGCTGAATATTTTCATGTAAATCTTCTTTATCAGAACTAGGGATCTCTGGTATAATTTCATCTTTCATTAAGAAGTCTGTGTAATCTGCAGAAACATCAGGGTCCTCCAAAATGCCTGCTTCTCTGAGTATCTGTTCATCTTCATCCTCCCACTCTTGACTTTCAAGGGGACACATTTTAGCTTTCTCATCTTGTTGTTGTTTTAAAATTTTATTCTTGATCTCCAGCACTATTTCAGACAATTTAGACCTAGGCTGTTCAAATTCTCTTACTGACTGTGATATCTTTGTCTTTTCAGACTGAGAAGAAGAAGATGATTTAACAATTGATTTTCTCTTACTTTTGCTGCCCTGTTTATCAATTTCAATTTCTGCTTCTTCACTAGAGGAAGAATCAATCACAACAGCTTCTTGTCTAGCATTCAACTTGGGATTAAGTAATCTTTTCATATTCCATCTCAACTTATTAGTTGGCCTAGTTTTAGGCCTTCTGTATGAAGCTGCAGTCCTTTTCTTCTTCTTTGGTTTAGCTGTTTTGCATTTTGAACTAAGGAATTCTCCACAGGCTTCAACACTTAACCCTACTTCATCAATTGTCTGCTCATCCTCTAATAAGTACCCCTCATCCTCAGACAATATAGTGAGGGGGATTCTTTGTTTAATTTGCACTTCATCCTCAAGTAAAACATCTTTCTCTTCATCAATAGTCTTAGTTTCTTTAGAATGTGCTGCTGGTGGCAATTGTAGACTAGGCTGTACTTTTTCTCCTACAAACAATGAGTACCTGTTTTTAGGGCAATCTGAGGATATTTTTAACTGACTGTCAACTTTTACCTGCTTTGCTACTTTCTTAGCCTTAACATTATCTTTATCTACAGGTTTAGCTGTGTGACCTAGTTTTTTCATCATCACTTTTCCCTTATCAGTCTGCCTTTTAAGCTGCTGGTCTTCTTCTTGGGGATGAACATCTGACCAGAACAGAAAGAATTCCCAAGTCCTACCCTCATGTTGCAACACTGTGGTGATGATCAGTTTGATCAGACCATGATGAAAAAGTGATTGGGAGGTGTGATCTTCATGTTGCTTTATCCTGCTGGACATCTTCTGTAGGCTCCTCAAAAAGAAGAAGGGCAGGTTCATCTTAGAGACTCCTACTATGTGTTGGAGGAATCTAAAATGATATTTAAATACAAATGAATACCTGCCCTCACAGGTCACATAGCTCTGAAGTATCCTTATGGGATCAATCCATTCTTTCCTGAAATTTTGAATAAGAATACCCTTGTTCAAGTCAGGAGTCACATTAGGCAACAGGTACCTTTGTGGTTCAAAATCAAAAGGCAACTTTTTGAACCAATGTTCACCCTCATTACTAATCTCAGTAGCCTTTGCAATTAATTCCAAAGTCAATTTGAATTTTAGAGCATCCAGCATGACAATATCATCTTTAAGTCCCTTAGCAAATTTACAAGACACCTGTGCATTGTAACCATCTATCTTCGTGAAGAACTTCAGCCAACCTGCTTGTTTGAACAATTCTGCATAGTCAGGAAGCTTCTCAATCCAGGTTAAGTCAGTGGGCTCAGACCTGTTGACCTTACCACTTTTCCCACTCTTGCCCATCTTCTTCTTTCAGGAATTGGAAA
>LPNX010900374.1:0-23779 GCA_001517045.1 Pseudotsuga menziesii | reverse complement strand
CTGTTCAATGTAATTGAAGGCTGTCAGTGAATGTGGCTGCTCTATTTCAGTATTATACTTCTATCTCTGTGTATCAACCAGCCTAAATCTTCAAACCCTAAAATATTCACAACTTCAGATTTTGCAAGAGTAATATCAACCACAGGCTTATTTGATCGACTGGAGACTTGGACCTGTATGAGAAGAAAGAAAAGACCACTGTCTACAATATATTCGCATTTGCCAAAAACTCTCATTAAATCCTCTGTGTAAATGCCAACATGTTCTCGAAGCAATTGAACATTGTTCTCCAAGCAATTGATTTTACAAATTATGACAATTATCAACAGCTTCTCAAGCAAACTGAACACTTTCTATGTAATAAAATAAGCTATAAGTCATCTCAATGCTACTTCTTGTAGACTCTGATTCAAATTAGTATTAGGTCTGAGAGGAATTCTTTTCAGTTAACTCATTACACACAGTATGCCTCAATATCAGAGTTTTTTGAGTATATTGGAGAGCAAAAGATAAACACCCTTCCTTCAAACTGTCATCGAAATTCCAAAAACTAAATGCTCTTTAAACTTAAGGCTATTTTGATGCTCTGTTCAGTAAACTTCTTCAGAATAGCTCCAGGTAGTTATTTCTGTGGTGAACAGTTCATTTTGTAACCTATTCTATCCTCTGCAGCAACCAATTTCTCCAGAATAACGTCCAGCGAGAAAAACCCAAATTTTTTAATTATAAGGGCTTGTATTAAAATACCTGTCAATTATTCAACTGCCACGGCTTAAACCTTCATTTTGGGCTGTTAACTGCCTCTCCTTGTGCGTACAGGTGCTTTCATATAATTACTCTGACTGCAGGTAAATAGATTAAAAATCCCTAATTTTCGTTGGCTTTAATAACACTGTCTCTCCTCCACAGCAACACAATCCACCTTTCGAGCAGTTAACTTTTCTTCATGAGCAGTCTTCTCCTCTGATAATGCGTGTAAAAAGAGAATTATGCCAGCTTAGACCGAGATTTGTTGATATCTCTCCAACTGATTCCGCATCATATGCCATGATGAGCCTGTTTTATTTCGAGACTGATAACCACCTAAAATCGTGCTTAAACTGCAGTTTACACGTGCTAAACAACTCATCCAATGCGATTAGTCACTCACAAACTGAAATTGTGATAGAATTTGATTTGAAAATCGAAAAAACAAAGGGCCACGATATTCTTGTAGCGTGCCCTTTGTTAAATTTTTGTCCAGCGCTACAAGAATATGTCCAGTGTCAAAATTTCGCTATTTTTCAGCTTTCTGCTAATTTGTAGGAGGTTTTAAAACTGCTAGGGTGAAAATTAAGTCTAAGTACTCTCCAAATAAACATTAATGAATCAAAAACTTGATATAATGACCTTTCTTGAAACCCCTTTGAAATGCAAAAAACCAAAGAAATCAAATAAACCTATAAAAGTAAGTTCAAAAAGACCATGTAATCATCCAAAGAGTTCCTAGAAGGAAACTAACACTAATACTTAAAACCAAAACCTTAACTGAAATAAAATGAAAAAACAAACCAAAAATGGAGTAATTTATCCAAAAAAAATGAAGAAAAAATTACTGACTTAACACAGCTATAACACACAGTGCCTTATTGTCCACGGAAAAATGGTGTTTCTAAAAGGAAAAAGAGTACCTTGAATGGCATAGAAATTTGTATGATTCATGCCAAAGGTCTTGGCCCGTAGTTTTGGGCTGAAGCGATAAATTGCGCAAACTATGTTCAAAATCAAACTCCTCACAAGGTTATTCAAAGGGTGACACCAGAAGAAGTTTGGAGTGGACAGAAACCCTTTATTTGGCATCTAAGGTTCTTTGGGTGCAATTCTTGGATGTATATTTCAAAATAAAGAAAGTAGGGAAATGCACACGCAAAATACGCTTTGCATCTTTGTTGCCTACCTGGAAAATGTTAAAGGGAATATATTATTGCATCCCAACACTCATGAATTGCCCATCAGCAGGAGTGTTCAATTTGATGAGCGTCCTCCTTAGCATATCTTATCTTCATATGATGATCCTTCCTTTGAGTTTGTTTCCCTTGCTCAAGGTAATGATCTTGAAGATCAATTAGCTAGCACTCATCCTTCGCTTCTTGATTTGGATCAAAGAAGAATGAGATCCTTTTTTCATAGGACTCCTCAAGAATTTATGGATAGTGCTCAAATCCAAAATATTTTCATAAGGCCCATGGTACTAAAGAATGGGATGCTCCCATGAAAGTTGAGCATAATTCCTTGGTAAAAATGACATTTGGGATTTGGTCCCCCTTTGAAAAGGTATAAATATGGTTCAATGCAAGTGGGTATATTGAACCAAGCATACAAATAATGGCATTATAGAGAGATATAAGAATCTATTGGTTGCTAAAGGGTTCTCACGGATTGAGGGACTTGACTATTCTGAGACCTTTGCACCCATGGCTAAAATGAACTCTATTTTCCTTCTTCTTTCTATAGTTGCATCTCACAAGTGGGATATATACCAAATGGATATCAAATACGCATTCCTTCATGGTGATTTGTAAGAAGAGAGGTACATGGAGCAACCTCTTGGAATTATCTAGGACTCTTCACTTGTGTACAGGCTCAAAAAAAAATTATATGGTCTAGAACAAGCCCCTAGCACTTGGTATGAGAAGATGGAATCTTTCCATCTCTCTTTATTATTTTCTAAGTACCTTTCTGACTCAAATATGTATATTTTGTGGCACGATAATGAACTTCTCCTCCTTGTTCTCTATGTGGATGATCTCATTCTTACTAGGAGTTCAACTAACATAATTGAACACGTGAAGTCTAATTTTCAACAATAGTTTGACAAGGAATATTTAAGGCTACTTCACTACCTTTTGGGACTGCAGGTCACACACTCTACATATGCGATAGGTCTCTTAGAGCCTAAGTATGCATTGGATCCCTTGTGCATATTTGAAATGTTGGATTGCAAATATGCACCCACACTATTTTTGTCTAGAGTCAAGTTGTTATAAAACTGCTCTACTCCTTCGGTTGATGCTACTTTCTATCTATGCCTTGTTGGAAGCCTATTGTACTTAACTCACACTCAGTTGGATATCTCATATGTAGTTGGCTTGGTTCCTCGGTTCATGCAAGAACCACATGAGCTACATTGAAAAGTTGCAAAGCGAATTCTTAGTTACATTACACGGACACATACATATGTCATTCAATACTCATCTAATGGTATTGCATATTTAGTGGGCTACAGTAACTCTGATTGGGTTGGTGATCCTGATGACTATAGACCCACTTCTGGATATGGCTTACATCTTGGCTATGTCCCTATTCTTTGGTTAAACAAAAGGCAAGAAACAATTTTCTTTTCTTCTACAAAATCAAAGTACCATGGCACTACTAATGCTCCTTTGAGTAGAATTTTATTTAACAGATTTTATCTAACTTTATTTTACAACAGGTGTAGGCCACTCTAATTTGGTGGGATAATCAGAATGCTATCCATATTTCCAAGGAACCTATGTAGTGTAGAACATCAAAGCACCAAGCATATAGAAGTTGACATGCATTACATCCGACAATTGATTCATGAACAAACTATTGATTTGTAATATTGTAGGACTGAAAGTTGTTGATATATTCATCAAATCTTTGGCATATACTAGATATGTTCAATTTCATTCCTTGCATGGGGTGAAAGAAATCCACAAAAAAATATCGATTGGAACATGGATCTTACCAAAAGAAGATCCATTGGAAAAACCTTTGAAGTGACATAAACGATTCAAATAAATATGGATTTTCTTAAAATATGCATAGAGTAAGAATATTCTTATTGTGTTCAATAATTTTCATAGATATTAGATTTGTTAAAAAAATATATGTCACCCACTTCACCCTATTCTAAAATAAATGCATAATAACCCAGACATAATGCTGTGTGGAGAAGGCATGGCTAATTTATTTCAGGCTCACTATTACATAGAGGGGATATTAAGACAATATTTGTGTAAATTGTCTCAACTTAAGACGAAAGAAATATTGTGTATTGTCTTAAATATTGTCTTTAAGGGAGTGTCTTAAACTATTGTCTTAAATTATTGTGTTAAACTATTGTCTTAAATTTAAGACAATGTTGTCCTAAATTTAAGACAATAGTTTAAGCCACTCGCTTAAAGACAATATTTAAGAAAATACACAACTTTTCTTTTGTCTTAAGTTGAGACAATTTACAAAAATATTGTCATAATACCCCCTCTATGTAATAATGATAGAATGTAAATTTTTATGATAGGGAACAGTGGAATTGAACCACCAATCTTTTGCATTTTATAATGTAGATGCTCTACCATTGAGCTAGCACCCTACAACTTCATATACAAGAAGAATATTTGTATTTTTTAGTGTTTTTTTAAAATCAATGAGCACAAGAAGCATATTTCACTCTTTTATTTCTAGTTCTCATTGAGACTGCACTTATAATACTCATTCATCTCAAAATCAATAAAGACTTACATATGTTCTATATAAGAATTGGGAGAAATTAAGCGGGCTTGGTCAATGCCATTGAAAGTGGTCATATAAAGTAACAAGATGAGTTGACAATTATTTAAAAGACTTAAAACAATGGAATCGATCTAGCATGAACAATATGCTACAAAAACATCACATGAATACTTGAATCAAACACTATGATGAGTGATACTAATACACGATGCCAATAATCCGATTTGTCAGTAGATGGACACCCAATGATCATTCACGAAAAAGCTAGGAAGGCTAGACTTTATATGTCTTGGAGAATTGCCCATGTTTTAGAGAAAAGAAAGAAAAATAAGAGGGCGTAAGGATAAGACCACTATATAATCAATGGGATTTTGTATGCTAAATGTTTTTGTCATTGAATTTTATTGTTTTACCCAATAAATCATGCAATTAAGCTAGATCAAATAATAAGGAAATAAAAAAGACAATTCCAAAAAATAAACTTGACATTTTCCCTTTAGTTTTATGTGATTTATTTAGTTTATCTAAACAACAATTAAACCTAAAAGTGCAAATGAACAAAAACAAAAAAAAAATATTTAATCTTCATACAAATGTAAACTAGACTTCTCAAATCCTCTTTAATATACAAAACCAAACCAATCAAAAAATACAACCTAAATATAATTAAACCAAAATAAATATACAAAACACACATGTTAATGCAACCCAAATATAAACTAAATAAATATGCAAAACAAAAAACACAACCTACATATATTCTAAGTAAATATAACTCAAAATGATATAACCCTATGTGTGCTCTAAAGTAAGCAATCTTTCCCTACACATTATGCACCATGAGCATGCTCAATGCCATTCCCTTGTGCTTATTTGCCTCCAAATATTTAATCCAAAAATATCCAATCAGCTTAGAAATGTCACCGCCATATTGTATCTGATCAAAACTAGTTATATTTGTGAGTTGGTAGTTCGAAAGTATCTACATGGGATATCGGCTAGTTGGGATATCATCGTGTGATCTTTGACTTGGCTATTTTAATCAGGTTGTTCCCCGAAAAAAACTAAGGCAATCTTATTGTCTAAGCTCCAAACAATATTAAACTACAATCAAAACTAAAAATTAAATTAAATTAAAAAATTAACAATTCATTGGATGGACATATAAATGATTTTTGTAAACAAATATTGGAGAAACAAGCAAATGAGAACAAGTAGCAATATCTTTTTGCATGAAAGCGATAGTTGTGTCCATGTGATGAGCCTCTGTGCTTGATCTCTCGTTGTTTATTTTTCTTGGGTTGTTACTTACTTTCATTCTAATTTTGTTGTTCATCATTCTTTCGGGTTTCACTATGGGTCCACTAACCTTCAATGGTGTCTTAGGGTCTATCTGGACATTACAATAACTTGTAAAGGAACTTCCTTTCCCTCCTTTGTTGGGAAAGAGTTACTGCACCTTATTGACATGCAAAAAAATGGTTAGCAATGGTATAAATAGTTTGGTACTAAAGCTTAAGCTTATCATTTGTGGTTGTTGTGGACCTATTATTCTTTAAAGTGGGGTATCTGGCATAGCAGACAAGAGAACTAAGGAGACTATAGAGCTAGACTAGTTGCAGAGAACTTGCTTCCTGAGAAGAGGATATATATTGCTTAGAGATATAGGGTAGGCAACTCATAAGAGCATAGCTGGCTAGAAGGCTAGCTGGAAGAGCCATATGCGAATAGCAAGAGTGGAAGTGTGCACAAAGAAGAGGTATAGTGGAGAGAGCCAAAGCAATATCCTTTGGCATTTGCTATCAGATCTAGTGGAAATATTTCTCCTTCGAAATCCATGCAAATAATTTCATTGCACCGAAAGAAGTGAGGTGCTCTCAGCCCAGTATGGGGGAGATCCTGTCACGTTAGTCACGTTATGCTAGCCAACATAAAAAAAAAATTGTTAACCCACATAAATAAAGAAATAAAAACCCAATAATAAAACTAAATGAAAAGTAATTGAAAAATCCAAGTTAAACCCAGATTTACTAACACTAAAGTTGCACCGAGAGAAGCAAGGTGCTCTCAATCCACTATGGGGGAGATCCTATCACGTTAGTCACATTATGCTAGCCAACATAAACAAAAAATTGTTAACCCACATAAATAAAAAAAATTAAAACCCAATAATAAAACTAAATGAAAAGTAATTAAAAAATCCATGTTAAATGGAGATTTACTCACACTAAAGGGATCAAAATGTGTGAGGTGTAATTTTTTATGAACATTTAAAAAAATAAGATAAAAATAACTTACCCCTAAAGAAATTGGATCCCTCTCGGTGCTTTTTAGATCCAGGTTTAAGATGGATCTATGCTGGTTTAAAACAATGAATCTCTATCAAAATATTGATATGCATTAATTCTATAAGTACGTATTGATAATTTGTGGATGTTTTATTATTTGTATAAACTATCAAAATAATTGGCTTTATTTTCTTTTCTAGCAAGGATTTTTATATCCAAATGAAAACTATCGAACCTTTACAAATGCACATATCAAGTAAATTCATTATGTTAATAGGAATTTAGATGAAAGGAAGTCACCACTCCTCATCATCATATGTGGTGGGGTGACTTCCATATCACTCAATATTTGAGAAGCTCAAAGACAAGATGGTCGAGAGAGTGGAAACCCTATCTTTCTTAAGACAATGCCGTGACAATAAAATAATCACTAAATTTTCCTTAATTAAACACATATTGCAAACTCGGAACGTGAAAATATTTGAGGATGCTAGTGTTGTTCTTGTTTGATCTGAAATTAGAAAATCTAGAAAAACTATGAACGATTTATCGAACAGTTTCTATAGATTACATTTGGAGATACACCCAGAGATGTAGTTGAAGATAGAATCTGCCTCTACGTAGAGAGAAATCAAAATTCATGCCAAAAAGCTGACTGGACCCACTGAAAAAAATCGCCAAAATCCGAAGGACACAAAAGAAAGAGAGTATTGAAACCAAACCGTTGGAGGCACAGGAGGAAGGACGTAAAGAACCGAGATCTAAAGAAATCATGTGTAGTCAATCTATCAAGTGCGACTTTGGATCTGGCCCAAACTAATTTGGTTGAGCACGAGCTGAATTTTGTCATTGCCCTAAAACACATTCCCATGGAAGATCTTATGTATAAAATCGAACGGATAGGTCGGAGTATGAGAAAAAGATGTTTGATCACCTAGATTCAAGTGGAAACTACATGAACTTAGATAAAGACCCAAGCAAAAATATATATAATAGGTTTACCTTCATGAATGCAATTATTATTGTTATTATATGAAGTTGATGGGAAGATTGATGTGGGAGGTATATCAATGGCATGGTATAGGTATAACATGATATATAGAAAAATGAAAACAAATACAGGATGTATGAGATATATTGGGGTTGCTTGATCAAACTTCATATTTTGGTCGTTCTCCTCGTTTGTTTGATCTTACATGCCTTTGCACTGCTTAGCAGCTGCTTCTGCTTCCAAGTTAGCACGGACCTTTGATTATGTCGATAGAAATTTAGATATTATTTCATATTTTGGACTTGCTTGTTCAATCTAAAACAATAAGCTCAATCCATGTACTAAAATAGATCTGGAAATCGACATCTATTTGAGGGGTCGTACCAAATCATGGCCACTTAATCAATGTGCAATACAACTTGGATCTAAGAGATGAAGAACACAAATATTATCCTTAAAAGCATCTTCAGTAAAATTATTGACATAGGATATCAAGATTAGGAATGCACCTTGGTTCACAAATTTGTTCAGCTTAGCTTGCCTAGCCACAAGGATCACCTTCATCTTTGACGCAGCTCAAGGATCTATGCAAGCACAATAAGTTGAATACACCTTCAGCTTTAATGAAGCTATATTGAGATTCAACGCTTCTCACAGATCTATGCAAGCACGAGAAGCTTAATAAAATTATTTAGTGAATTTCATTTTTTGAAAAAACTTTATCTAAAATCCCAAATTTTTTTCTTCACGAAAATTATAACAAATTCTCTTTCCCTCCATAAAATCCAAAAAAACAGTTTTCAATAAAAAAATAGAAATTAAAAAAACATAAAGTAGAAATTTGTTAGGGTTAACCTTGACTTGGTATTAAGTCAAAGGTGGTTTAGGTCTAGCACATGGTTTGGTGTAGCCCATGGTATTGTCCCATGGTATTGCATGTAATAAAGCCTTTATAAGGCTTGAGGAGGCTCCATTGTAAAGTGTCCTGGAGGTGAGCGGTGACTAGCTCACTTGGCCAAGATGGCTGGTTTTGGCCATGTAATGAAGATCTTCATTGGTGTTGGTTTTCCTCGCATGGGGTTTCTAGGGTATATTGTGTGTCATCTTGAATTGTTGCTTGCAACATGTTTATTTTCTCATATATTGTTATATATTTTTGCTCGTTATAATCCTAACAATTGGTATCAAAGCCAAAAGGTCTATTTGGCTAGTAAAATCGCAGGAAAGAAGGGTTCCTGCTTCGAGTGGGAGCAATGGCGGAAGAAGGAAAGTTTAGGGTCGAGAAATTTAATGGAAAAAACTATCAATTATGGAGGATGCAAATCGATGACTATATGTACCAAAAGGATCTGTACCTATCGTTGGGCAGAAAATCAAAACAGCCGGTGGCTATGAAGGATGAAGAATGGGAGGTTCTTAACAGAAAGGAACTTGAAACAATATGGTTGTTCCTGGCATCGTCGGTGGCTTTCAATATTTCGAAAGAAAAAACAACAGAGGATGTGATGAGCGCATTGGGTAAGATCTACGAAAAACTCTCGGCTTCCAACAAGGTATTTTAAATGAAGCATTTATTTAATATGAAGACATCGAAAGGTGGATATGTTGCTGACCATTTAAATTAGTTTAATACACTTACCAGTTAGTTAAGTTATGTAAAAGTGAACTTTGATGATGAGGTTAGGGCTCTTCTAATCTTGTGCTCATTGCCAGAAAGTTGGAATAGCTTGGTCACGGGTGTAAGTAACTATGACCCTAGTTCAAACACTCTTAAGTTTGATGAGATTGTTGGTGTTATTCTTAGTAAGGAAATGAAAAGAAAAAACACAGGTGAGACATTGGATAATGCGTTGACCATGGAGAGCAGAGGGAGACAAAATGAGAGAGGAAGTAGCCCAAGAAATTGCAGCAAGTATAAAAAGGGAAGATCCAAGTCCAGATTCAAAAAGATAGAGTGCTATAATTGTGGTAAGAAAGGACATCTGAAGAAAGACTACAAAGCACCAAAGAATAAAGGTGAGAGGCAGCAAGAGACTACTCAGGAAGCGAATGTAGCAGGTGATGTGTTACAAGATGCTTTGGTTCTTGCATTAGATAATACTAGCAATTACTAAGTAGTGTATTTAGGGGTTTTATTTCATGCTACAAACCATAGGAAATTCTTTTATGATTATGCTCAAGGTGATTTTGGACATGTTTTACTGGGGGATGATGAATCGGGTAAAATTGTTGGAAAGGGTAAGGTACAAATTAAGTTAAATAATGGAAGTGAATGGTTGCTAAAAGATGTAAGGCACATTGCTGCTATGAGAATAAATATGGTCTCAACAGGGCAGTTGGGAGATAGCGGTTGTTTGTCTACGTTGGAGAAACGTGGTGGAAGATCACTAAAGGATCACTAGTAATAGAAAAAGGAGATAGGGTAGGTAGGTTATATTTATGTCCTCATAATACTGATTATTATATCTCTGTAGCTTCCACAAAAACAGGTGTTGAGTTGTGGCATCATAAGCTTGGCTACATGAGTGAGAACGGGATGCAGATTCTCCACTCAAGGAAACTGCTTCTAGATATGAAGTAGGTAAGTTTGGAATTCTGTGAGAACTGTGTTTATGGAAAGAAAAAGAGAGTTAGATTTTTCAGGGTTGGGAAACAAAAGAAGAGTGAAAAGTTAGAGCTTGTTCATACAGATGTATGGGGACCAGCTCAAGTACAATACCTTGTTGGCTCTCGTTATTATGTTACTTTTATTGATGATGCAACTAGAAAAACTTGGGTTTATTGAATTAGACAGAAACATGGATGATTTTAAGGGACCATATTTATTTAAAAGTGTCTAAATGTTGGTGAATCTTACCAATTCTTAAAATTTCAACTATAAAATGTTTGGCGATATTTTTTAAAAAATATTTTAATTTCCAAGGATTTATATCGTTTATATAATAATTTGGCGATTTTTAGGGTGAAAAACGTTTACCCCATCAAAATTGGGCAAAACAGGGCTTCAAAAAATGCAAAATGGAAAATCTTCTTTTGGAGAAAAGCCCCTAAAAATAGCCCATGGGCTAAAATTCGCCCCTAAAATTATCCCTAGACAAAAATATGATGTGTTTGATACTTTTAAGAAGATGAAAGCTTTGATTGAGAATAAGATAGGAAAAATGTTGAAATGTCTCAGATCTAATAATGGAGGTGAATACTGCAGCAAGGAGTTTGACAGCTACTGTTCACACAATGGGATTCACAGAGAGAAGACAATCCCTAGAACACCACAAGAAAATGGTGTGCCAAAGAGCATCGGAACAAAATGATCATGGAGCATGCAAGGTGTATGAGATTGCATGCATGGTTGCCCTTAAAGTTTTGGGTTGATGCTGTGAACACTATTGTTTATTTAATAAACAGAGGGCCTTCAAGCACTTTGGATGGTGTGATTCACATGGATAGATAAATAGGTAAAATACTCATTTCTCAGAACTTTTGGTTGTGAAGCATTTGTCCATATTGATAAAGATGATAGAACAAAGCTTGAAGATAAATCCAAGAAATGTACCTTCATTGGATACGAGGTTGATGATTTTGGTTATCGCTTATGGGATTTTGAAAATTGCAAAATCATTAGGAGTAGAGATGTAGTATTCAATTAAAATGTTAAGTACAAAGATCAGTTGCAGGGAAAGAAAGTGGAAAATAAAAACATGGAGTACACAGTTCTTGATGAAATCAAAGAAAATGAAGTTCCAAAGGCACCAAACAAATCAAGAGCAATAGCAAGTACCTGAAACTCCTGTAACTATAAAAAAATCTATCAAGTTTAGTATACCCCATGAACAATTCTCTCTTTCACTATATTATTTATTGATGACTAATTATGGTGAACCAGAATGTTATGAAGAAGCAATGCAGGTAGAAACTAGAAAGAAAGGAGCATGACAAAAGACGAACAAGAAAGCGAGCATGGAAAAGTGAGAGGATGAAGCAACGGATGGTGATGGTGTAGTGAGGATGAAGACACATGAAAACAAAAAAATGTAATGGAGACTTCGATAAAGTCGGGAGATAGACCTAGGTAATAGGGGGTGTATGTAAGATTCCTTGTTAAAACTTTGAGGGGGGTTGATGATTACTCCAAGTCAAGTTTAAAGGGGGATTTTTAGGGTTAACCTTGACTTGATGTTGGGTGTGTGCAAGAAGGTGAGGGTCTCTTTTGGTGTGTTAGATGCAATACAAAACTGAAAAAATAGACATCCATCAACTTGCATGGATATTTTGAGACACTTACATAATGAATCTTGCGATCAGTAAAAAACAAGAAATGTAGGAAATTGAATGACCTTTCCAAATATATATATTTTTTTCCATTGAAAATGTCGTTAACTATCTAAAGTTAGATAAATTTGAACGGGCACTTTTTATTTTTGTGACAAATTATAAGGTATATGTTTTTGTGGGTGCAGCGTCTGAGTGTCTAAATGATGGAATAAACTTATGAAAACTAGTATACATATAGAGAACATATAGGACTAGTGCACGACTATTTTTCCAATAATAAAATTAATAATTTTTTTTTTTAATTATCTAAGAGATCAAACCTCGAAAATGGTACACCATTTATGGGTGCAGCGTTTGAATGTCTTAATGCAATTATTTGGAAATGGGTTTTTTATAACATATAGATATTGGTGTTCTTTAGTGCACCATACAATTTTTTTTTAAATGGTTGAGAAATGAAAGAGATATGGATGAAACACTACCAGTATGTTTTTTGAGTTGAGGAGTGATGACAGAAGATAAATAAGAAAAAAATAGAAAAAATTATGTATTCTTGTTAAAATTTACATTTTTAGAATCTGCAAAAAAAACCATATTTGTTTCTAAAATCTCATAAAAAATGGAGGTGTGCAGCATAATCAGATGAACCGCTAAACATGAGCATATTGAAAATTTGGATATAATGTTGAATTAGCCATGGTTGATCATACTCCAAGGCACAGGCATGTTGAATTTGAAGTAAATTACAAAGCAGACACATAGGCATAGGAATTCCACGAAAGCATGGGTGGAGGCTCGGCCTTATCATTTGGAGGGAATAAATTTTTGAATTTAAAAAATATGCGAGCGCGATTTAACTAAACAAAACACATGCACATTATATAGAAACAAAACGTGTGCGTGTTATGTGGAGAAAAATCGTGTGCACGTTTTGTAAAACCAAAAATAGCATTCATCATCATCTTCAACTTCATCATCATCTTCATCTTCATCATCTTAAACTTCCTCATCATCATCACCATCAACATCATGAACATCATCATCACCATCGTCGTCATCAACATCATCATCATCATCACCTTCCTCATCATCTCTATCATCATCACCATTGTCGTCATCATCATCATCATCATCAACAACAACAACATGATCATCATCTTCATTATATTCATATTCATCTTTATCATCATCATCACCATGATCATTGATCATCGATCATCATCATCAACATCGCCATGTTCATCATCATCATCATCATCATCATCATTATCATCACCCTCATCCTCATCATCATCATCAGCTTCATCATCACCACCATCATCATCATCATCATCAACATGATCAGCATCATCACCATCAACATCATGAACATCATCATCACCATTGTCGTCATCATCATCATGAACATCATCGTCATCACCATCATTGTCATCATCATCATCCTCATCATCATCACCTTCCTCATCATCAACATCATCATCACCATCATCATCATCATCAACATCGCCATGATCATCATTATCATCTTCATCATCATCATAATCATCATCATGTTCATCTTCATCATCATCGTCATCATCATCTTCATCTTCATCATCAACATCATGAACATCATCATCATCAACATTATCACCATCGTCGTCATTGTCGTCATCATCATCATCCTTATCATAATCATCACCATCAACATCATGAACATCATCATCATCATCATCATCCTCCTCATCATCATCACCATCATCTTCATCATCATCATCATCATCACCATCATCACCTTCATCATCACCATCGTCATCATCATCATCATCACCATTGCCATCATTGCCATCATCATCATCATCATCATCATCACCATCAACATCATGAACATCATCATCATCATCCTCATCATCATGACCATCAATGTCATGAACATCATCATCATCATCATCATCATCATCATCATCATCATCATCACCATCAACATCATGAACATCATCATCATTCATCATCATCATCCTCATAATCATCATCACCATCAACATAATGAACATCATCATCATCATCCTCATCACCACCATCATCATCATCACCTTCATCACCATCACCATCATCAACATGATCATCATCATCACCATAAACATCATGAACATCATCATCATCGTCCTCATCATCATCCTCACCATCAACATCATGAACATCATCATCATTCATCATCCTCATCCTCATCATCATCATCAACATCAACATCATGAACATCATCATCATCATGCTCATCATCATCCTCATCCTCATCATCATCATCACCTTCATTATCATCATCATCATCATCATCATCACCATCAACATCGTGAACATCATCATCATCATCCTTATCATGATCATTATCAATATCATCAACATCATCCTCATCATCCTCATCATCATCCTCACCATCAACATCATGAACATCATCATCATCATCCTCATCATCACCATCGTTGTCATCACGATCAACATCATGAACATCATCATCATCATCCTCATCATCTTCCTCACCATCAACATCATGAACATCATCATCATTCATCGACATCATCATCATCATCATCATCATCATTCATCATCACCATCAACATCGTTAACATCATCATCATCATCCTCATCATCATCACCATCAACATCATCATCATCATCGTCATCATCATCCTCATCATCAACATCATCATCATCATCCTCATCATCAACATCATGAACATCATCATCATCCTCATCATCATCATCACCATCAACATCATGAACATCATCATCATCCTCATCATCATCATCACCATCAACATCATGAACATCATCATCATCATCCTCATCATCATCATCACTTTCATCATCGTCATCATTATCATCATCATTCATCATCACCATCAACATCGTGAACATCATCATCATCAACATCAACATCATCAACATCGTCATCATCATCCTCATCATCATCCTCGTCGTCAACATCATGAACATCATCATCATCCTCATCATCGTCATCACCATCAACATCATGAACATCATCATCATAATCATCACCCTCATCATCATCACCATCTTCATCATCATTATTCATCATTCATCATCACCATCAACATCGTGAACATCATCATCATCATCCTCATCATTATCACCATCAACATCATCATCACCATCAACATCATCATCATCATCCTCATCATCATCCTCATCATCATCCTCGTCATCAACATCATGAACATCATCATCATCAACTTCATCATTATCATCATCATCATCATCATCACCTTCCTCATCATCATCATCATCATCATCATCATCATTATCATCCTCATCATCATCATCACCTTCATCATCGTCATCATCATCATCATTCATCATCATTCATCATCACCATCAACATCGTAAACATCATCATCATCATCCTCATCATCATCACAATCAACATCATCATCATCATCCTCATCATCATCCCCATCATCAACATCATTAACATCATCATCATCACCATCAACATCATGAACATCATCATCATCATCCTCATCATCATCACCACCTTTATCATCATCATCATCCTCATCATCATCATCACCATCAACATCATGAACGTCATCATCATCATCCTCATCGTTATCCTCATCCTCATCATCATCATCACCTTCATCAACATCATCATCAACAACAACAGCATGATCATCATCATCACCATCATCATCACCATCATCATCATCCCCATCATCATAATTACCATCAACATCATGAACATCATCATCATCATCCTCACCATCATCCTCACCATCAGCATCATGAACAACATCATCATTCATTATCATCATCCTCCTCATCATCATCATTCATCGCCATCAACATCATGAACATCATCATCATCATCCTCATCATCATCCTCACCATCAACATCATGAACATCATCATCATCATCCTCATCATCATCCTCATCATCAACTTCATCATCATCATCATCATCACCATCATCATCCTCATCATCAACATCATGAACATCATCATCATTCATCATCATCATCATCAACACCTTCCTCATTGTCATCCTCATCCTCATCATCATCATCACCTTCATCACCATCATCATCCTCATCATCATCACCACCATCAACATCATGAACATCATCATCATCATCCTCATCATCATCCTCATCGTCTTCACCATCAACATCATCAACATCATCATCATCATCCTCATCATCATCACCATCAACATCATGAAGATCATCATCATCCTCATAATCATCGTCACCATCAACATAATGAACATCATCATCATCATCCTCATCGTCGTCATCATCATCACCTTCATCATCATCATCATCATCACCATCATCAACATGATCATCATCATCACCATCAACATCATGAACATCATCATCATCATCCTCATCATCATCGTCATCATCAACATCATGAACATCATCCTCATCATCATCATCACCATCAACATCATGAACATCATCATCATCCTCCTCCTCATCATTATCACCTTCATCATCATCATCATCATCATCATCATCATTCATCATCACCATCAACAGCGTGAATAACATCATCATCATCCTCATCATCAACATCATCAACATCATCCTCATCATCATCCTTCATCATCATCATCATCTTCATCATCATCATCATCATTCATCATCACCATCAACATCGTGAACATCATCATCATCATCCTCATCATCATCACCATCAACATCGTGAACATCATCATCATCATCCTCATCATCATCACCATCAACATCATCATCATCATCCTCATCATCATCATCATCATCCTCATCATCAACATCATGAACATCATCATCATCCTCATCATCATCATCATCCTCATCATCAACATCATGAACATCATCATCATCCTTATCATCATCATCACCATCAACATCATGAACATCATCATCATCATCGTCATCATCATCGTCACCTTCATCATCGTCATCATCATCGTGAACATCATCATCATCATCCTCATCATCATCACTATCAACATCATCATCATCATCCTCATTATCATCCTCATCATCAACATCATGAACATCATCATCATCCTCATCATCATCGTCACCATCAACATCATGAACATCATCATCATCATCCTCATTGTGTTTAATTTATTTAAGTTTACTTTCTCCTTATAAATTGGTTTTTGGATTACTAATATAAAATGATGTTAGTATATCTTTTTACTTCATAATCTATTTTCAATTATTTATGAATAATTAGTCATGGAACATGGAACAATAATCTATTTAGTTGATATTGTAATTACATTTAGCCGTGCACCCACCCCATTAATTGTGATTGAAGATATCGCGTACGCGTTTTGTATATACAAATCGCGTATGCGTTTTGCTTGTTCAAATCGCATGCGCATTATGAGACTGTTAAAACAGTGAATTGTCATTGTCCGAGAGAAACTTCACTATGTTTTTCTAAAAATTCCAATTAACGCACAATATTTTTCAAGAGCACGAGCCTGCCTTTGAAAATACTCACAATCTACACCATCTCCATCATTCTTTTTGTTATGCAGGTGCAACATTGAGGACATCTGCCATGGTTGAGGAGCACACAGGATAAGATATCAAGCTTCAATGTCATTTCATGGTGATGGTGGATATAACTTTCATTTGCTTATTATTCAAGAGAACCAAAGGTAAATTTTCCCATTCATTATTGTTTTTATGGGAAATATGAACAATTGAGAAGGAAGATTGAAGCACCTTGAAGGATCAATAGCTATATTAAAGCAAGTTAAAGGTTTGGAAGCTTGTAATTGAGGAGCAAAAAAAACAAACTATATTGAAATTGATCATTGTGGTGATGGGGAATGTACGTAACCGAGGAAGAAAATCAGCAAGGAAGAAGAGACCTCAAGAAGTCATCGAAGAAGAGAAAGAAAATAAAAGAATAGACATGATGAATCGGAGGCTTTCTTTGGAAACTAATCCAAATCCAATTATAGAAGATATAGCGGTTCATCCTATTAATCCAACACAAGACGCAGCTCATGAAGAGGTAGTGTACATGGAGCCTACTGTTGAAGAAGAAAATATTAATCAGACCATCGATGAGGATGTTGGACTTCCACCATCCAACTACCAGGAAGAGAGTGAAGGACAACAAGTTGCTACTGAAACGCGAGAGCGTATTGTTGATGCACTAGATGATAGAAATCCAACCCCCTTACCTCCATTAGAAAGCACACGTCGAAGAACTCCGAAGCGTATACAAGTTGATGAAGGACTCCTCAATTCCATTGAAGGTATGCTATCTAAACGTAGTATTGCTTATCAAACTCAACAAATACTAAATAAATATTTTGAGGAGAAATGTGATGGAGATAAATGTAGATTATTTTAATCATTGTTAAAATCTAGAGGCATGAATATTGTTAAGAAATCATTAGCGATAAAGATGATAAAGCCTTCTGGACCAAGTTCTCATATAGTTAAAAGCTTAGTAGATTCCCTTGGTAAAATTGGTAAGAACACACGGTCAAAGGACCGCAATGCGGCTCGTCGTGTGTTGTCACAAGCAATTGTAAATAAGAGCACCAAGGTCCTTTGTTTTCTCAAGCCTACATCTAAACTAGTTAATTTGAATGTAAAAACCCTACGTAGGTATTCTATTTGAAGAGAACATCTCGACACAACCGCCCAGACAGATTTTTGGGCCTTTATTGGTCGATTGCCACGTTGTGACATGAAGCTAGTTGATGCATTAAAGGGACTAGTGCAGAGTTTTTGGCATGATCACACAAGGCCTTCTTCAAACCAGAAGGATGTACTAAAACTGAGAAGGGGTTCAAAGGACCGTGAACCACATATTAAGCATCTTCTTGATATAACACAGACAAAAACATACGAGAAATTTAGGAATGAACATAGACAATTGAATTTGGGGCAAAGATCTTTTGAAAAATGTAAACCCTGGTATGTTAGAATAAATACTCTTCGTAACACTTGTTGTTGTAGATACCATGTAGAATATGAATATTACTATGAAACATTTTTGTACATTTGCTGTGTGTTGCATACTAACCATGTGTAGGATTGCTCCTTGACAATACAATCGACCTCATCAAGAGAATTCATTCATAGCATCGTGTGCAATAGGCCTGAGGGGCAAACTTACTATGCAAAATCCTGTTTGGATGGAACTTGCTCCAACTGTGCTGGAATGCCATTATTGAGCCAATGTATGCACGAGACTGGAGACAATGAATTTGGGAATATGGTGACAGATATGAAAAGTTTCAAATATATCAGCTATGAAATAGTCCCAGGGAAAGAAAGCAAAAAAATACAATTGGTGACATCTCAGGTACATGCATTTATCTATAAACTTATGTTCAGAACAATTGCATTTCATTCCTTACAAAAAAACCTGATATTGAGATCATTTTGTGTCAACAGGTACAAGTTAGTGTCTTTGTCAAGGAATTTATTGAAAAGACACGCCAATATGTTTAGCATGTCCACTTGGCACGATGGCAGGATGAGAAGTTTAGAATATGCAGAGATACATTTCCTCATGGTACTATACTTTAAGTTGTTGATTTTTCCGAGAACTACACTCTGCAACATCAAAATGAGATCCAAAGTCAGTATTATCACTTTGAGCAGGTTTCCTTGATGGTGCATATCACATATAGGCAGGGCCCAAACAGTAGTGAAGAGCAAAGAGAAATTCTAAAGGATTATCACTTCTACATAAGTGATGATAGGTGCACTTCCACTATGTACGTCATTGCTTCATCATGTTCTATGATCATTTGAAGGGTAGGAACATACAAATGGATCAACACTAGATCTGGTCTGATGGATGTGCTGGTTAGTTCAAAAATGCACGCATATTTCAATGGTTGTGTTCATTGCATAAAAACTACAAAGTTCCACATATGTGGAACTATTTTGAGACTGGGCATGGTAAAGGAGAGCATGATGGAGCCAGAGCATGTGTCAAAACAGCCCTACGAAGAGAGGAATTGAAATTATCTACAATATCTACTATTCGAAATGCTCAATCTATAGTCAGGTGGTGCACGTCAGTAATCAGAGAGGAATCAGCTATGCGAGTAGAATCCACAAGAAAGAGACATGTGGAGAGATTTTTTTGGGAGGTGGTAGACATAGATCATTCACATGCATGGGAATGCAATACTGTTCCTAGCACTCGTGGCTTTCATTCGGTTCGAAGTTCTGATAACCCAGTATTTGAAATTTGAACTAGAAAACTCGCTTGTTTTTGCCCGCCTTGCTGTGATGGTGACTGGGATGTGTGTGAATCATTGGATTGGGTTGATGGATGGGATCTCATATCACTTCCACTTGATCAACGTGCAATTGTTGAGTCAAATCCATTGGAAGAAGACCAATAGTCTATTTCTATAGATTTTGATCATGTATCAGACCTTGTACAACCTGGTATGATGCATTTCCTTAACATTTTTTTGTTAAATTTACGTAGTCTTGAAACTCACATTAATGGCCTTGTATCACACGAAAAATATTTGATCATATACCTACAAACATACTATGCAAGACACATATATGCAGTGGTTGCCTCAAAAGATAGTGAATGGGGTGGTGATTACTAGTTGGCACGCTGTATAGAGGGAAAGCAAACCCTCATTATGTCCATGATTGATGATGAAAACAACCACTTCCCCACTGGGTCTATGGTTGTTAAAGGTGAATACCTTACACATGACAACAATGCAAGAAAGAAGAGTGGATATGTTTACAGGGATTACAAACTAGGTGCAAGTGTGTATCACTTTACCAACTTAATCATTAGTACAAACCTCTAGGTATGAACAATGCTTAGCAGAAATTCATCGAAGGTACACTACTTCTTACCGAATACTGAGCACGAGAGACTAATGGAGACCATCGTTATAAGAGATGATCCGGAGGGCTTGGTTGTATGATAATAGGTGGGATCTAACATGATGAGGTATGTATCATAATTTAAATTTCCACATGTATGTTTCTTATGAATATGTCAATTTTGTGTTCTTGATATGCAAAATTTTCCATAATGTTTTCTATAAATATGCCAAAAGTTCTCTTGTATGTCAAGTTAATGAACATGCCAAATTTCGCATGCCTAAGTAAAAATATGGTGCGTTACAGTCCATGCATGATTATTTAATCCCATTTCAGTATTACTATAATATATTATTTAAAAAAGAAATAATTATGTTAATACCATCAAACCCTACCTACACTAATACATGACCTTATGTTTTGAGGGATATATATATTAAAAAATTTGAAACAATCAATGTGTACAGAGACAAGCCCTTCTTTGTAATTGTTCAAAATTTTGTAAAGAAATCCCATCATTTAAGTCACTTGCATCGATGAGAAAACAATGCAATATAATTTCCCAAAAAAACAACATATTGCTTAAAAAACTTGAATTTCATGTGGTCATACAAAATATCCATAGATAGGAATTATATATTTTGAAAGCTTATTCAATTTTTTACATTTCATCTTCTTTCAACATATTCAAATTTATTGTGTAAATACCTTGAATCGTCCCTCCAAGACAATAGATTGTTGGTTTTCCATGTTTGTATTTCCATTGACATGTCCTGAGAGACCATCATTAACTTTCATTCACCCAAACCCTTCAACTAGGTGTTATGGTAAAAATGGAGGTCTATCACATCCTAGAGAGTAACAAAAGATGAAGAGACCCAAAGAACAATTAGGGATCATGTTTGAGTATTAAATACCTATTGGAATTGTCAATCTGTGAATGGTAATTTCATGTGTTTATGTACCAAAAATATATTTTGATTGACTATAGTGGATATGTTTAAACTAAAGCAATCAAATATACCCCTTAGCATGTATACTAAGTAACAAATAATGGAAACAAATAATTAATTGGAATTTATTCAAACATTATTTTAAGAGGAAAGAATAAATTATTTATTATCTAACGGAAATAAATTAAAACATGAAATGTATGACTTGAGGATAAACTTACAACTTTGGAATCCATTATGAGTAATAGGGTTCTTTCATTCCTTCAAAAATATAATATCTATTATGTGATAATTCCCTTTAGACAATGGCATTTTGTAGGGAAAAGCATGCAACATGTGTAAGTAAACACAAATTATATGTGGGGGGAAGCAATATTTTTCCTTTTCCCAGTACCCTAAAGAAAAATATCGAGAGTGTAATCCTTAACCTAATAAGTTCTATAATATGCATGGTGTTCTAAAATTGCCACTCCATGAAGTTTTTTGCGCACTGGGCCCAAGTCCACCGGGTGTCCCTGAACGGTATCTGGAGGTGACCTGTAACTTGTCATAGATCGATGCTCGAGCCTCTGATAGACGAACTGTCGATTCCGTTGGATTCGTGACGTGGGATTTTAGCTCTGGGAGGGCCTCTCCTTCCTATCCATTTCCCGACGACCTCCTTCTACGATGGTTTCTGAATCTAGGGTTTCACTCAGTAGGGGACAATGCAGTCATGCAAATGAGGGCCAAAGCTAGAAAGCCACAGATGGTGGGGATGCGGTTGGAATTTCCATATTTCCCATGCCCAAACACACTAGTAGGAGATGACAGAATTCAAAATTGCTGCTCTGTGAGGTTTTTTGCACACCGGGCCCAAGTCCACTAGGTGTCCCTGAACGGTATCTGGAGGTGACCTGCAACTCACCATAGATCGATGCTCAGGCCTCCAATCAACGAACCGTCAATTCCGTTGGATTCGTGACGTGGGATTTTAGCTAAGGGGGGGGGCCTCTCCCTCCTATCCATTGCCCGATGACCTCCGTGTACGGTGGTTTCTGAAGCTAGGGTTTCGCTCATTAGGGGACAATGCAGTCACACCAACGAGGGCCAAAGCTAGAAAGCCACGGATGGTGGGGATGCGGTTGGCATTGCCATATTTCCCATGCCCAAACACACTGGCAGGAGTTGACATAATTCAAAATTGTCACTCCGTTAGGTTTTTTGCGCACCGGGCCCAAGTCCACTAGGTGTCCCTGAACGGTATCTGGAGGTGACCTGCAACTCACCATAGATCGATGCTCGGGCCTCTTATTGACGAACCGTCAATTTAGTTGGATTCATGACATGGGATTTTAGCTAGGGGGGGGCCTCTCTCTCCTATCCATTTCCCAATGACCTCCGTCTATGGTGGTTTCTGAAGCTAGGGTTTCGCTCAGTAGGGGACAATGCAGTCACGCCAACGAGGGCCAAAGATGGAAAGCCATGGATGGTGGGGATGCGGTTGGCATTTCCATATTTCCCATGACCAAACACACTAGTAGGAGTTGACAGAATTCAAAATTGCCGCTCCATGAGGTTTTTTGCGCATCGGGCCCAAGTCCACCAAGTGTCCTTGAATGGTATCTAGAGGTGACCTGCAACTCACCATAGATCGATCCTTGGGCCTCCGATCGATGAACCGTTGATTCCGTTGGATTCGTGACGTGGGATTTTAGCTAGGGGGGGCCTCTCTCTCCTATCCATTGCCCGATGACCTCTGTCTACGGTGGTTTCTAAAGTTAGGGTTTTGCTCAGTAGGGGACAATGTAGGCACGCCAACGAGGGACAAATATGGAAAGCCATGGATGGTGGGGATGTGGTTGGCATTGCCATATTTCCCATGCCCAAACACACTAGCAGGAGTTGACATAATTCAAAATTGCCGCTCCGTGA
>LPNX010900362.1:11897-86290 GCA_001517045.1 Pseudotsuga menziesii | reverse complement strand
AGGTGTTGAAACCATGGATTTTTTTCTTTCTCCAAGTTCACCTTAAACCTATGGGAGTTATCTTAGAAAGATCATAGGATGTTTCGCTATTTCTAAAAGTCTTTCATTAAGTGAGACAATAAAATATGCCTTAAGGTAGAAATATTATTCTTTGGGGACATAGAAACAAAAATACACTAACTTCATCTAGGAAATAACATTAGCATGAAGTAGTAAAAGTATGCATCATTTGAAAACACAAACTAACCTTGCACATTTAAAATCCGAACTATGTAGATCTAGAAATGGATTGTTCACCAGCAGGAGACGGAAATAATAAACAACTCCAACAATCACCCGAAAACAGTGCTGCAACAATGGCAAGTGTGAAGAAAATCTCGTTAAGGTATTCATTTTTATAGAACTCTTAGACATCGCTATAGCGACGGAAAACATTGACTTTTGCGCCCTAGGTCAAGTTGACCGTTGTAAAATGCCAACAAAATCTTAATTCCCTAGGTCAACATGACGGTGCCGTCGCTATAGCGACGGAAAGGCGTCGAAACAGCGACGTCCAAGGCTTTAGGCATCGATACGGCGACGACTAAGAGTCCTTGCGTGGATACAGCGATGCCTTCTTCCCGTTACATCGGATTTTACACCAAAAAGTAAGAAACGTGGAAAACCTCCTGTGGAAAAATTCGCGCTTTTGTACTAGTGAATCATACTGTCAGAGATGAATTGTATGAGCAGGTAAAAGACAAATTGCAGCAACAAAGTCTTGAGAAGAGGTATGAGGGATATAAATTGGAAGAAGATGGACTTATTACTTATAAGAATAGAGTCTATATTCCAAATGTAGAAGATCTGAGGAGAATGGTTGTGGATGAGATCCACCAGGATCGATATCCTGGTCACCCAGGATATCAGAAGACGATTGCTACAACCAAAAAGCAGTATTTTTGGGCAGGAATGAAAAGGTCACATGCCCCAATTTGCAAAAAAAAAAAAATGTTTTAAGAAACATTATGTTACATTTTATGTTAAAGTTTGTAATTAATGACCAAGTGGGGTCAAGGATAATTTAATGTAATTGCTGAATATTTTATTGCGCCGAGAGGCGCTCTACAGCCTAGTATGGGGGAGATCTTGTCACGTGATGTAACGTGATGTAACGTTACTAACATGTCGGCAAAAAATAATAGTGAAAGTGAATATTATGGGGGAGATCTTGTCACGTGATGTAACGTTACTAACATGTCGGCAAAAAATAATAATGATAACATGTTTTTGGATAAATGTATTTGTGGAAAGTATCTCACAACATTTTCTTTTCCGGACAATTTAATTGTTGTTTGATTCATATTAGAGCAACCCTATTTTTCCAATGAGACTCAAAATATATGGAATTCTGCATTCACATGGCAGCAGATCAAAGAACATTTAGAGGACAATACGTATAACTTCGTTTTCAGACATGAAAATATAAGCATTTCGATGAGAAATATTGATGACATGATTACAAGTATTATAGAGGACTAGGACGCAGCTAATAGTCATTCTACAGATCAAGAAGAGCTCAAAGCAACTAATAGTCTTCGCGTAGCAGTGGACGGGTTGCCAGAATTTCTTGTCATTTCCAAAGAAAGTGAAAACGGTGATGATGTAGTAATTTGCTCAATATGTTACGAAACGTTTTCCAATGAAATGCCTGTGAAACAGTTGTCATGCGAACATCTGTATCATTCAAAGTGCATTCTTTTATGGTTTCGTCGTAAAAACTCATGTCCAACGTGCATAAATGAATGATAGGTTTTTAGTGGCCCAGTTATGGCTTCCACTGTCACTGTTTTTTTTATATTATTTTGGAGTTGTCTAACTGGGACTGGGACTATTCTTTCAGATAGATTTTCTGTCCCGAAATTCGGTGAATTTAAGGCAATTTTAAGACTATAAATGAAATCATTTGACATAAAAATCCCCAGGACACTAACGTAGATGTTGGCCAATGACCCTGTTATTTAATCTACAGCCACTGAGTTAGGGGATCATCTCCGCATCTAAATGACTATCCAAATGAATGACTGTATAAATGGCTGTATAAATGAATGTATAAACGAATGGCTGTATATGGGGCTTTAAATAGGGCTTTACTGGATGGGTGTGGTACTGGAATGGCTGGGGTGGTTAGAACACACCCTATCCACCTGAATTAAGACCTAGACCTGCTAGATAAATTCAAATTCCCTTTCATTAATAACCTCTAGCCTCTTTTTATAGAGGCTCAAGGAGATGTTTTAGAGGTGTATTACAGGGCTCCAGGATATTAGAGGCTCATGGTTTCCGGATGCGGCTTAGAGTGCTAAGCATAATTCATTGCATATATTATGTATTATAATTCCCTGCATTCATATATATAAAGAACGAAAGAATGAATGAGCGGCCCAATTCCAAAGTGAACACGTTGCCCACAGAATTCCTACGGCGAATTGATCACCAGCGTAGAGGCTTACTTGAATTTGGATGAACACCGAATCTGGCATACTTATATATTGCTCTCCATAATTGTGAAAGTACTTCTTATTTGACTAGCCTTTTCCATATTTGACTAGCCTTTTCCAAAATCACACTAGATCGAAGGAAAGAATAAACTGGAAAATATAATGTTTCAGCAAATCACGAGAAATATAATGGAGGCAAAGAATAGGTTGTCTGAGGAATAGGTATCTTTTTAGCATGTTTATAGAAATTGAATTAATAAGCAAATAAGCTATCAAAGGAATCCTGTTCTTTCAAAAAGGTCTGCTGGCATATTTTGTCTATGAAAGAACTTCTCAAAAAGTTAATCTGTGATAACAATTCATTTTGATAATAAATTTAATCTGTGATAACATTTCAATTTGATAAAGAACCAAATTGGTTTGGTCCAAAACGTCATGATAAAATATAATTGAAATTATTCCGAAAAAACCTTTAAACAATTTTATTTTTTAAATATTTATATGATAAAAATCCAACAATTTTATCTTTTAAATATTTATATGATAAAAATCCATTCTTATGGATCACATTAGTTTGGTCCAAAACCTCATGACAATATAATTGCAGTTATTCCCAAAAAAAAACAAATTTAAACCATTATGTTTTAGATGTTTATGGTTATATATTCTTGTAACAGTTATTAGTTGTTTTGTATTAAATACTTGAGGTCATGTAAACAGACTTTTTGCTATATGTGAAGTTAGGAAGTCCTTTGCAAATACTTCGTAATTGTTGGGTGAAGAAAGAGAGACCTTTTGTTTCCAAAATGCTTGTAAGGTAAATGAAATGTATATTTTAATTTCTAAATGAAATAACAAATACACAATTTTAATTTTTTTTTAGTAAATTACTATTACCAAAATACAAAAAAATATGGTTTTTGAAGTCCCAAAATTTAAAAATATCATGTTTTCTAAGTTGTCATTAAAAAAAAAATCCCACCAAAACTATGAATTAGATCTCAGGTCATCAAAATTGATATACACTAGCTTGGATTCAAATTCTAGGCTCTATCAAGCATGGAGAGGGATCAAATCTTAGGAGGTGCAAACCTCTCCTCAAACAGCTCCTTGCGTGCAATACCTGAGAAGAGGTTTGCACCTGTGGAGATTTGATCCCTCTCGGCGCTTGATAGAGCCTAGGATTTGGATCTATGCTGGTTAATAAATAAATGAGAGATGAGACAACAGCTTAGGGAAGCTGTTAAATGAGTGTCTTACTGTTCACTTGATGGAGAAGGATGGGTTGAGAGAAGATTGACACTTGGCAGCATCCTCAAACTACTTCTAGCTGTTGTAGGTGGCACCTTCCCTATTTTTGTGGTCATGTTCCCCAATAAAGTGGAATAAGAGCAGGTGTCTCATTAAGAAAAAACTGACCCAAAAGACCTAGGCATGCTAATAAAACTTCCCATTGAAGACAACTGAGGCTGCTCAACCTGGATTTGTGAACATTCTGAGTGAATGAAGTGCACAAGAGAATTCGATGGAGGGGACTAGCTAAAATATGTTTTGAGTGGAAAAGTGCTGAAGACCTGAACTAGTGCAACTATTCTAAGATGAGTTCATACTGCTGCATGCAGAACGAACTTATTGCTGAACACTTAGTGGAGTTGCAGAGGATTCCTAGACTACATCTATCACCTAGTAGTTATACCAAGTGGACCAGGAGACAAGCTCGGGGATCCTGAGAATTACAGTCCAGCTTTTCTCTAGGAGTTGGTTGGGAGGAACAAGTTCCTTAAGCTGTTGTCACCTCATCTATATTTCCAGGTTCTACTTGTTTTATTCAACTATCTAAGTATTTACTGTTCTCTGGAAAGTTTATGTTTAATTAAAAATATGTTATGCTTTTGTTCTTACTGCTACTAAGGTTAGTTAAGAGAAATGTATATGCTGTGAAAAGTTAGTAAGTTATGAACTAGTTAAGTTAGGGTAAATGATTAGAAGAATTTATGATTTAATTAATATATAGAAAGAAATTACCTAAAATCTATTTTTTCACACCTTTTTATAAGGTAGTACTCTAGTACAACAGGTTAGTTTAATTTCAGATAAAGAATTCGAATGAAGTATGCATGCACATGAAATTGTTAACTTTTACAAGTTCATAAGTATAAGTTGTGTGTATGGTTTCTTTTATATTGTTCATTTAGTTAGAGTACTTGAACTAAATAACCATAAACATATAGTAAAGAGCTAAGGGGATTACACACTAGCCTGTGTAATGATTTACACAGTAAATCAAAATTTACATTATAAATCAAACTTTTAATAATAAACATATAATATATAAACAGGAAATTATCATGATTCAGTTTAACTTAAAAGAAACAGTGTATAGGGCGAAAAAAAATTTCAAATTAGTTCATCTAATTCAAAATGCAAACTAGAGTTAACTAAAAATGAAATACTAGCTTTGTAATTATTTAAAGAAGATTTAGGGTTTGTAAAATAACTTATGTAAAAGAACTATTCTTTTCATAATTAAATAAATTCAAAATATATCTACTCTATTCTATACAACCATAAGCATAATTTATATGTATGTATGGAGTTACATACTTCATCTATGAGTATTTATAAATATAAAAAACCTATCAGTATATTTTGAGAGAGTACAGAAAATAATTAAATTATTCAACTAATATTTTTTCCTCTATTTTATTTACTACATAAAAAATTACTTATTTAATAACTATGTTACTATCTAAAAACCCCACTGTCAGAAACCCTCAAGATATAATTCACTTAAAAAGAAAAACAAACTAACTAAAAATTTACTTAAACCTAAACCCTCGAAAGGTTAATTACAACAAAAATAATTAAAGTAACCACAATATATAATATATTATCAAAACAGAGGTATAGTCAACCAACTTTAAGCTGTAAGAAATCTTTAAGACTGAAAAAAAAACCGAACTGAAATAATTATGGCGCTATGGCCTCTTTAGATTATAAGTCAAGGATGAAAAGCGTGTTCAAAAAGTATTATCACTATGAACATAATTCACATTAGACAAAACAGTTGTCTCGACTATGGAATCCCTTTCCAAACTTTGTTAAAACAGCCACTAGGGCTTCATAATTTTTCTTGAACAATCAGCATGTAACGGCCCTTGGCGTTTCCAAGCTTTTACAACATAGTACATCGGGCCGAGATAAAAACCCTGTAACCCAACGAACTCCATCAATTAAAATTCAACACCTTTCACCACAGCAGGAGAACCCCAGTGAAACTGAAGCTTACCAGGGTTTTTACGCAGTTTGGAGTCGGTGCAGGGTAATCCTTGGTGTTTGTCTGCACTTCTGTATAGAATTTAATCACCTGCAATAATGAAACTAATAAGTATCTATAAAAAGGAAAAATCAGAAGAATAAATTACTGATGCAAATAACATAAAATAATAGAATCCTAAATACTGTAATAAGAATCGAACCTTGGAGTATCTTACCTACTTACTATTTTTAGCGACCCTGAAGAAGTTTAAGCTCAAAAACCTAGCCACCTTTTTACAAAGACAACAAGCTTCAGGAAAGATCTGTCGGGAGGAAACACGACTCATATAGCATAAGATTATTTTTTCCCAAGCCACGACAGGCAAGGCTTAGGCCGCAACGAAAGTATAAACAACAAGATCAGTTAGCACCTCATCCAACAACACCTTTCTATGACAGCCCAAGAACCACGCTCTTTTCCACAGATCACCATTGTACCAAGGATGGATTAAAAACACTTGCAGAGCTAAGTAATGACGAGGAGGAAGTTTCCTCCACAAAAACCAGAGAAGGAATTCATTATACTCCTCTACTTGCAGAAGAAGGAGTCTACTAACAGGGGAATTGACACAACAAAGTGACAAATAGGCCGAGCGGCCATGAGCCCATGGCCCTTCCTCCAAAACAAGGTAAAAAGATAGAGTAAAGAGAGATTTTAGGGTTTAGAAGGAATTTTATATGGAAAAATCTCCAAGATAAAAACCCTATCCACTGAGCATTGACCACGTAGCCCAAATATTTTTTTTACAAGATGGGTTTGATAATATAGTTCGAAAAATTGATTTTTGAAACCTGCACATGTTAATGTAAAATCATTATTATATTGTAAATTTGTCATAGTTTCATTATCATTGCTACGGTTTATGTTTATTTTAACCATAGTAAATAACATGGGAATAGCAATTAAACTAGGTTTTATTTATAAGGTATAAACCTTGAAATTGTATAAGAAATTTACACTACTCACATAATAAACCATGCTTTGTGTTTAAGTTTTAGGAAAATACAAATGAAGATGAAATCATTTGTAAGTAGATACTATAACTATAGAAGATACCTTGTTAGGATTTTATTCTAGGTATTAAACTTTGGACCCTAATATATGATTTAATTAGTAATACCCTACTAGATAAGAAAATCATACAAATAAGTATAGAATAGACCTCATCGAAGGATAATTCTTTACCTTGAAACAAAAGGGTATTAATCCTATGTTTAAAGAAAAACATTGGTTCTAAGGCATCTCGAGTTTTGGTAGGTATTGAGTAGTTATAAACTATACTTTATACTAAGTACTAGTGTTCATGTGTGATTAGTAGTCAAAAGTATTTTATCACTTCAAAAAGATCATAGATCCTCTAGATCATTGTACTCTTTAATGGTAGAAAGATATATGTTCCACAAGATGCATCTACTAGAATTACATACAAGTTTTCAAGTGAGAATCACAGGATGAAAGCTAGATGAACAAGTTCTGTGATAGCAAGCGTAATTGAACTAAATATGGTTTATTAAGATATTGTTATTACTAAAAATTATAAATATTTCAAACAATAAATATCAACGATACCTCTTACTTGACTCAAGCTGTAAAGCAATAATTAACTAGCAATTTATTTTATGCTAGTGGAGACGTTAAATCTTGATCTAGAAAAACTGGAAACAAACTTCTTACCTATAAAAGACCTGTAACAGAAGCATCACTTCACTGCATTAGCTATAAGCTAACTAAGCCCCGATCTCAACTGAAGTTCTTTCCTACTTGTCATAAGACAGTAAAACAAACTTAGTGCTAGAAGTTTAAACTTATGTTTTACTACTGTTATATAAAGCCATAATTCAATTCCTTAATATGGAATTATGAAAACAATCTAGTAAGTACACAACTCGAGTCATACAAAATAGTCAGTTCTAATCTAATACAGGCTAAAGTAACCATTAGCAGCTACTTATTTTTCTAGGTACTGACAACTGCAAACATTTTATGTTACATGAAAAATTTTAAATTTTTACGAATTTTTGCGTTATTACATGTGGTATCAGAGCACAAGGTTCAGACACTAGGCCTGAATGTGGCTCAACTTGTATAGACAAATAGCAAAATTAAAAAAAAAAACATGCATACTGAATATTACTTTTCTTTTGAACTATATTTCCAGAGAATTTTTCTGAGTTAAACTGCAAGTATGGAAAGATTGGAGGAATATGCAGACAAGGAATCCCCATTTACTGAACGAAGTAATTCTAAAAGAGAACCCATACAATAATAAATAAACAATAACTCTTCTGAATGATTACAAATGGTTAAGGAACTAAGAACAGAGATGGAAACAGTCAAAAAGGAAAATGAGAGAATTCTGAGAGCTCAGGAGGAGCTGAATCAGATTTTAATAGAAAAATTTCAAAATAAAGAAAACAATAAACAAACAAAATATGAAGATATACCTTATCAACATAAAAATAAAAAGTCTAAACAGTCCAAAGTTGAAAGTAGCTCATCCTCTGAGATTTATGGCGATCCACATAAAAATAATTATCAATATACCAGTGATAGTAGTGAAGATAATCATCATACAAGAAAGAGAAAATTTAAACCTTACGAAGAAATCTCAGGAGAATTTAAGAAAATAAAACCACCAACCTTTAATAGTGAAACTGAAAAGAGAGAAGAGACTGAATCATGGCTGTCTAGGATGAAGAAATATTTTCAAATTTATAATTATTCTAATCAACTAAAATCCAGAATGACATTTACAACCTCACTGGGAAGGCAGATATTTGGTGGGAGAAGAACATTAATTGGAGTACGTTTAAGAAAATTTTTAAGAAGAAATTCTTGTTAGAACAGTACTACGAAGAGCAAGCTAAGGAATTCTATGAACTAAAACTGGGAACAATGAACATGAAAGAACTAAACAATAAATTCTTAAGTTTGCTTTGATATGTGCCTTACATTGTGGATGAGAAGCCTAAGGTACAACGGTTTCTAAGCTGCTTACGCTTCCATATAAAAGATAGAATTGAATATCACAATCCAAAAACTTTAGAAGAAGCGATGAGAAAGGTGAATTTCTATTATGAACAGAATCACAAAAAGGAAGGTATGACAAACTGGAAGGATGAAAGATCTAATAATTTTGAACAGAGAAAGAAAGGTTTCGTACCTAACTGTAATTTTAGGAATAATAACACACGAAATTTTCCTAATAAAAGTTTCCAAGGGAATAAAGGTAATTCACAGTTAAACCCAAATGGTCAAATAAATAAAGAACCTGCTAATAATCACAGTAACTACACCAAGAATATTGAACAAAAGGAACCAGTAAAATGCTGGGAATGTAGTGGTCCTCATTATGCATCAGTTTGCCCCAATCGAAAGAAGACTGTTAGCAACATACATATGATATAGGAGGATATGACTGTTGATGATCTAGCAAGGACAATGCCCAGGATCAATGCAACACTAGAAAATAGGCCGGCGAACTATCAAAATTCCATGGTGGAAGTGGAAGGTAAGTTGAATCAAACACCTATATCTATTTTAATTGATCCAAGAGCTAGCTTAAGTTATATTTCTCTTGATTTAGTAGAAAAATGCAAGTTATCAGTAGAAAAGTTTGCAAAGTCTTGGTTAGTCCAGCTAGTTATTGGCGCAAAAAGAAAAGTGATTAGTTTTGTTAAGAATTATACTGTAAAAATGGATCAATTTGAAACCTATGTTAAGCTTAATGTACCACCTTTAGGTTATTATGAGATGTTAATTGGTATGGACTGGTTAGAACAACATAGGGTAGTCTTGAATTGTTTTGATAAAACTTTTACTTGCGTAAATAACGATGGAGAAATAGTAAACGTAAAATGAATCCCTAGGAAAACAACTATAAGACAGATCTTTGCTTTGCAACTTAAGAAAGCTGTTCAGAAAGGTTGTAAATCCTTTCCTGTAACAGTAACTAATGAAAAAAATACTAATAACGAAGATAAATTAAAACTGGAAGACACTTCGATCCTGAGGGAGTATTCAAATGTATTTCCGGAAGAAATTACAGGACTGCCTCCGAAGCAGGAGTTAGAATTCACTATTAAGCTGGTACCTGGTGCAGTGCCCAGCTCAAAAGCCCCTTATTGGATGAATATATTGGAATTAAAGGAATTAAAATCACAGTTAAAAGAACTTATTGATAAGAATTATATTAGACCTAGTGTGTCTCCTTGGGGAGCACTTGTTATTTTTGTTAAGAAGAAGGATGGCACTCTATGTTTATGTATAGATTACAGAAAACTTAATAAAATGACCATTAAAAACAGATATTCGTTGCCTCGCATAGATGATCTGTTTGATCAGCTACGTGGAGCAACGGTATTCTCGAAGATTGATTTACGATCTGGTTATCACCAGGTCTGAATCAATGATGAATACATCTTTAAAAAATCATTTAAGACCAGGTATGGTCAGTATGAGTTTGTTGTTATGCGATTTGGGCTTACTAATGCCTCGGTTGTCTTCATGTGTCTGATGAATAATGTAATGCATAAGCACCTTGATAAATTCGTGGTTGTATTCATTCACGACATTTTAATTTATTCGAAGTCTGAATAAGAACATGAAGAGCACTTAAAAATTGTCTTACAAGAGTTACGAAAACATCAGATCTATGCAAAATTCAGTAAATGTGATTTCTTTAAGGATAAAATACAGTACCTGGGTCATGTAGTGACTAAAGAAGGGATTTCTATTGATCCCTAAAAGATAAAGTCAATCGAAGAATGGCCAGTCTCAAAAGATGTAACTGACGTACGATCATTCATGGGGATTACTAGCTATTATCGAATATTTATCAAAGGGTTTTCAAGAATTGCAAATACCATAAATTCTTTACAGAAGAAAGGGAAGAAATTTGTGTGGAGTCAAAAGTGTGAAGATAGTTTTAAAAAGTTAAAAACATTATTAAGCACTGCACTAATCTTGAGGATTGTTGATCCTAGTAAAGTCTTTATACTATGTATTGACGTTGCAATGACGGTTTAGGTGGAGTTTTATCTCAGAAAGGACACATCATTGCATATGAGTCTAGGAAGCTGAAGATTCATGAGAAAAACTATGTGACCTATGACTTAGAATTGGTTGTTGTCATACATGGCTTAAAAATGTGGCACCATCATTTAATGAGAAGAAAGTTTATACTAATGACATATAATAAAGGGTTAAAATATTTGTTGGATCAACCTAACTTAAACGCTAGGCAAGCTAGGTGGCTAGCTTTCTTTAGCGAGTATGATTTTGAAATCCAACATATTAAGGAAAAATAAAATAAGGTTGCTGATGCCTTAAGTAGGAATGAAAAACTAAGTTTTGTAGCAGCAAACAATACCTATAAAACAGATTTGGAAGAATAGCTAGAAGAAGGAATAAGAATGGATGAAAATTATTAGAAATTACAAGCAAAGGTAACATAAAATTTAATTGAAAGTTTAAGTACAGTGTATAGTTTAAACGAAAAAGGATTATTACTATATAAAGACATACTATATATACCTAATGTACCTAAAATTAAGTGACTGATTTTAAATTAAATTCATAAGACTCATTACTCAGGGCATCCTGGTTATCAGAATACTAAAGCTATGTTAAGAAACGATTATTTTTTGCCAAACATGAAAAATGAACTGGTAGAGTACACTGCTAAGTGCTTTGAATGTTAGCAAGTAAAGACTGAACACCAGCATCTAGCTGGGTTACTTCAGCCATTACCTATTCCTAGCTGGAAGTGGGAGATAATCAGCCTTGATTTTATTATAGGACTACCTAGAAATCAAAACCTAAACGACTCAATAATGGTAGTCGTCGATAAACTAAGCAAGGCAGCTCATTTTATACCTGTAAAAACTACTTACAAAGTTGCGAATATTGCTGATACATTCCTAAAACAAATTTTTCGTTTACATGGAATACCGAAAGTAATAATTTTAGACAGAGACCCTAAGTTTACAAAAAACTTGTGGAAGTATTTGTTTAAAGGACTAGATACTACATTAAATTTCAGTACCTCTTTCCATCCTCAGATAGATGGACAGACTGAAAGAGTGAATCAGGTATTGGAGGATCTGCTCAGAATGTATGTAAAAGAACAATCAGGTAAATAGGAAGATTACTTACACTTGGTCGAGTTTGCTTACAACAATCACTAACAAGCTTCAGCAAGATATAGTCCTTTTGAAATTTTGTATGGCAGGAAGTGCAATACCCCCATCTCATGGCGTAATCCAGTTGATAGGTTAGTATTAGGACCTGAACTATTAAAAGAGATGGATTTTATTGCAAAATAGGTCCAAGGTAACTTGAAATTTGCGCAAGATCGACAGAAAATTCAAGCAGATCTAAAATGAACTCAAAAGGGGTTCCAGGTTGGTGAACATGTCTTTATTAAGGTGAGGCCTAAAAGGACTTCTTTGAGATTAGGAAGTTGTGCTAAGTTAACACCCCGATATTGTGGACCTTTTGAAATATTGTCCAGAATAGGACATGTAGCATATCAGTTAGCTTTACTGCCAAATTTGAAGGTTCATAATGTCTTTCATATTTCTATGTTACAAAAATATGTACATGATGCTACTCATGTTATAAGCTGGAATGATGTGTAGGTGGAACCCGAAGGATATTTTCTGGTGGAACCGGGATGTATCATCCAAATGAGGGAGATCATGCTTTGGAATTGCACCATTAGTCAAGTGAAGGTGCAATGGAAGCACTTTAGTCAAGAAGAAGCCACCTAGGAATTGGAGAGTCATATGCGGGATGCATATCCAATTCTGTTCCAGGGAAATTCTAAGGACGAAGAATAAATAACATCGAGGACGATACTATAGATTAAGGGGATGTGTATGTCACATGCCCCAATTTACAAATTTTTTTTATGTTTTAAGAAACATTATGCTACATTTTATGTTAAAGTTTGTAATTAATGACCAAGTGGGGTCAAGGCTAATTTAATGTAATTGCTGAATATTTTATTAATAAATAAATGAAAGATGAGACAACAGCTTAGGGAAGTTGTTAAATGAGTGTTTTACTAGTCACTTGATGGAGAAGGCTGGGTTGAGAGCAGATTGACACTTGGCAGCATCCTCAAACTACTTCTAGCTATTGCAGGAGGCAACTTCCCTATTTTTGTGGTCATGTTCCCCAAGAAAGTGGCTCATTAAGTAAAAACTGACCCAAAATACCTAGGCATGCTAATAAAACTTTCCATTGAAGACAACTAAGGCTGATCATTCTGGAATTGTGAACATTCTGAGTGAATGAAGTGCACAAGAGAATTCAATGGAGGGGACTAGCTGAAGTATGTTTTGAGTGGAAAAGTGGTGAATACTTAAAGTAGTGCAGTTATTCTAAATTGAGTTCATACTGCTGCATGCAAAACTGACTTATTGTTGAACACTCAGTAGAGTTGTAGAAGATTCCTGTGAAATATAAAAAAATAATAAAAATTGTTAATTGCTAAATAATATTTTCTTATGCGAAACCCAAGTTTTAACCTAATGAACTATAATCTATATTTTAGATATAGTAATTAGAGTCTATGAAACTTAGCATACTTGAATGGATAAACTAAATAATTAAGATAAATCAATCTTGTATATAAATTCTAAAATTAAAAACAATACAAAAGTACTTAACATTTATTTATTTATTTTTTGCTTAAAAACATTGTTTTTCTTAACTAACCAACATAATAGACACACCAACACCTCACTTTAGTAATCTTCAAAACACCTATGGCTGAACCCTTGAGTGAATTAGGGATCGTTGTCCCTTAGAACGCTCTCTCTCTATTTGTTATTTATAAGTTTCTTTGAGGATAAATGCTTCTATCATTTAGGTTTAATCACTCTATTATGTTACTTGTTAAACTAATTGATTGCATTTATCTTTATTTCAAACTCTCACAGTTTATTTATAAATAATAAAACTCTCATAATTTATTAAATAATAATAATATTTAATCCTAACACCTAGTTGTAATAATAATATTAAATCCTAACACCTAGTTGGTTTTAGTTATCAACTACACAACCATTCTGATCTCTTTGCATGTTGGACTCCTCTTCAAGTGGGAGTCTGAGTTGGTCTTATAAAAAGAATAAAAAGGGATAAATATCATAAAATTTAATAAGAAATTTGTTTGTGATGCCCATAATTTAAAAAAAAAATCTAAATGTTCTTGGGCTTGATGACTTGACACTTTTTAAACAATTAAATCAAAATTAAATAATAATAATAATTTAGTCTTTGTTTTGGGATATCACACTTAAATCAGATCCAAAATGTTAAAAAATTATGACAAAATCACAACTTAATAAATTAAATACCTCTAGGTGCTTAATAAATCTAAATACAAATTTAAAATAAACTTATAATAAATTTAATTATTTTATTTTATATATATAGATGAATTTTTTAATTTAAACAAAAATGAATAAGAGAAAACATCGGAGCCATTTGCATCTTTTTAGGCAAGTTTTACGGGAATCCCGGTAACACTAGTTGTTGTTGAAAATGAGATTTAATTGAACAATTTTCGCTGGATTTTGGCCAAAAAAACTCACCAAATTTAGATGCAAATGATCTAGAATTTAGCATACTCCTCATATTTCTAATCTATAAAGCACTAAGCACGTAGCTCCTCTTCATGTACAAATACAAGGAGCTGTCTAGCTAGGGGACTTTTTGACTTTCAGGTTGATTTTCCGCCGAATTCCGTGAATTTAATTTGCAAAATCTGTAATTTCTGTTGTTTGTTAAGCAATTTTAAGTTCAAAAATGAATTCAGGTGACACGAGAACCCCAAACAACCACACTCTATAGGATCTACTAGTATTTGTTAACGTTTTGAAAATTCCTTGAAGATATATGGACAAAAAAACTGGTAAAAACCAGCGGGAAAAAAAAGCCAAGAAGTGCCTCTTTAGAGAACTCCCAAATACAAACCAAAAAAACCATGCTGTTCGTAATCTCCACGTTTTTCGATGGGAAACGGGTCTTCAAAGCAAGCCGCCCACCCAAATTTCGGTCAAACTTTCTAAAAGCATCGAATATCGTTGCCAGGAACCAAGAATCAATTATTGATACCTGTTATTTTCAACGTACAAAGCCTAAACCTTTACTCATCAATCGACAAAATGGATCGCGTGCCTAAACCAATCGACAAAATGGACCACGTGATACAATAAATGAGAAAACGTGGAAGAGAAAGAATTGTCTGGTATGTCGGATAAGACGTCCAACGCGCCAAATTCATCGTGCTTTCTACGTCAGTCTGCCGTGGCGTCTGCTGCCAAGCCATTTATAATGGAGATCATTTTGACTTTCAGGCTGATTTTTTTGTCAAAATTAGGTGAATTTAACCTATAAAATTTGTATTTTATGTTGTTTGTTTACGGATTTTAAATATAAAAATAAAATCACTTGATAAAAAACTCTTAACATCTACACTCAAAATTTAACAATATTTTTACAGATTTTAAAAATTCAGTAAAAATTCATAACAAAAAACCTATGTAGCACGGGAACCGTTTCCGGCTTTTAGGAAACTCGTTCCCGAAGTTCCTACGTTTCACCGAACTTTGGAACTTGTAGGAAACTTTCCCAATTCAACGGAAACTGGTCAGGATGGTTGGGAACTTATTGAGAACTTTTACCCTCTTAAATCGGGAACTTGGGGACTTCTTTTTGCGCGCTTCCTTCATTGGGAACTTTCACGCATTCATGATTGCCATGTTGGTTGGTAACAACATTCCTATTTCCTTGCGATAGTACATATATAAAAATTCTATAGAAAACTAAGTTGCAATAAAAGTTTTTTTGTTGCTACCTTGTCCAGTTGGTGAACTGATCTCTATTTAATGCCCGTTCTAGAGTAATCACTTATCGAGCTAATCAATAATAAATGTAAATCTATTTTGACTTTTTATATATTATTAAATAAAAGAAAATAAATTTATTTATTTTACTATTTACTTTATGAATAAAAAGTAAACTTTTAACTAATTGGAAATGGTTTTAAATCTTACTTTAAATCTAAATTCATATATTACATTTAAATAAAAAGTATCTTGATTTTTATTTTATAATAATTTAAATTTGAATATTTATATACCTTTGCAAATTTTGTAAACATATAATATTCTAATAGATTTTAATCATAGTTGACACAAAATTAAAAACTTACTCTATACATATAGCCACAAATATAGGAACTATAACTTGTAAAAGTCCCCACTTTAGAAAGATCTTACTTTATATAATCAATGATGTGGATGGTAATCTAGATTTTATTGCCATTTCCATCTGCCAAGAGGTTCTAGTTACAACCCTAATACAAGGGATAAGTTAAGTCATTTGATTTGTGTTAATGTTTCTTTTTTTCTCTATGTTTCTTCTCTTCTCATGTTTTTTTTATTATTTTTTGTATATTTTTTTAATATATATTATTGGCGTTCCCAAACTGCCGTTTCCTGCAAATTTGGGGGAAACTTTTAGACGTATCCGAAACTCGTACCCATGCTCCGTAAGTTCCCGCGTTCCGGAAACTTGTGCAACATAGCAAAAAACTAGTAAAAACCAAAAAAAAATATCGAAAAAATCATTCCGGTTTAAACAACTCTATTCATAATTCTCTCCACGTACGGTGCAGTGTCGATCCATCAATCTCACTCAAACCTACACGTCAGTGGAGATATGTATGGTCGGATTTGAAATCTTGACATTCTATATTTCTTTTTATTTAACATTCAATATAAGGTTTCTAAATATATTCAATAAAGGCATTCCTCTACCTAACCATTACTTCCAAAAATATAACAATCAGAGATCTCTGGCAACTTGCAAGAAATTCATAACCATATATCCGTTCAGATTTGAAATATTTTTATTTTATCAACAGTTTGTGGCCCAAAATATTTTTCCGATATAGTTTTGTGGATAAAACATGGTAAACATGGCATTAAACTAATTGATCTACAAACCCAAACTCAAATAAAAATACAGTTCCCACAAGTTCCAGCATATACTATCACTTTTCCAGCACAGCGCCTAGTAAAGCTACAGTATGCCCGATGACTCCCGATTCACCATCTAGGATATATATTTGTCAGCTCGCCTCGCGTGGCAGTATTCTTTTATACAATGAATGGTGCCGAGAGTCTATCTATGGGCTGAGCTTATCGAGCATGTACGTTCATGCTGGATAAGCCACCTGGCGTGGGTCTCTACGTCCTCAGTTGACAGAAAGTTTCAAAACTCGGCCCGCTCCCGGTAGCCCTGTCCGCCTCCGTCCTACTGCCACCGCCACCCGCCGCTGGAGAACGTACCGAAATGCATTAACGTTTTCACCTACCATCTCCAGTTTCGATCGATAAGGTTTTGAAATTTAGATTTTGTTCTTTAACAGTGCAGGGCAGATGCAAATACATCTCGCGCTCGACAAAGACAAGTGTTTGTATGCCCAGAGCCTGAGCGGCAAGTACGACATCTCAAACTACCTGCTCAGACGCAGTTCTTCTCCTCCTGAAGTGGCCAATTTCGTGGGCGCTCTGAAGATCAAGATGACGGAAGACGGGCGCGGCCGAGGACTCTACGCCATCTGAAAAATACAGACCAGGAGCTTTTGCTGGTAAGCAATGCTGTTGTAGTTGTTTATGATAAAGTCTTTGGAACTAACAAGGCGCCTGAAGAAGCTCTTGTTTCCGCCGTCGTCGGTGAGGCTAGGAAATCACAGAGGTTACTCCAACAGATTTACAGTTTAGACCCATACCCCGCACCCGGCAGCAACGTGGATGTTCCAACGATTGATCTGTTTAAGGCGTACGGCCAAGAAGAACAAAGTGAAAATTTGCGGATGGATGTTAAACGTATTCAGGATATTACAGATCGACACTCATTTGGTGGAGCTAGATTTCTCCAGAAAGACCAGATGTTTTGCGGTCTTTGGCTGCTGCTGTCCATCATTAACCATTCTTGCTTGCCGAACTCAAAACGGCTGGAAGTGGGAAGTGCCATGTTTATCCATGCCGCCAAACCCATCGAGAGAGGAGAGGAGATCACTATTTCGTATTTTGATACCCTCATTCCCTTGACGTCGCACGAAGCCATGTGCGAGCGCTGGGGTTTCAAGTGCAAGTGTAGGAGGTGCATTCTGGAGTACTGTTAGCATGAGAAAATACCTGCTCAGGCCAATGAAAACCATGTTCCAAAATTGTTTGTATCCAATAACATAGACAACTACCATGGAACACTCCAAAACCATGCACTAAGTAATTAATGTGCCCTTTTTGACCCATGCTAATTAAATTCCCAACTATTTTCATAATTTCCTCTTTCACTTAATTAATTGAGAAAACATACTTCAATTTATATGTCATTCAAATTAGGGGTGTCATGTGGCTAAATTATCCTATAATAATTATTTTTTATAACCTTGGAATAATTTTACTTATGCAATTTAATTAGCCACCATTTTAATTTTCACTAATTTTACCTACGTGACCTTGCCCAATTTTTTTGTACTCTAAAAATCACCAAAATTGTCCAAAAATATATAGAATCCCTTAGAATTCTGATTTTGAAAAAAATCATCAAACATTTTATGGTTCCAAGTTTAAGAATTAGTCACATTTGCGAATGTTTCCACACTATGAGAAAATTATGGATCCTTAAAAATTTCCTTGCCAATCATCCCCCCACGCCATAATATTTTAGTAGAGTTGTGTTTATCAAAGTTATGAAATGGAAACACTACACAAGGAGATCACTAAGGAAAAGTAAGTTATTTTGTTTTGTATAAGATGAAGAATCATACTAATTATCCAAGTCTAGACAAACTTCTTCAAAACTTAGACTTTTTGAGTTCTTCCATTATGACCTCATTAATTTGGCTATAATTTTTTTGGTTGAATGTTACTTTAATGACTAGATGAAAATATGGAAACTAATCAATATTTTCATTGTTTCATACTAAATCATAACCAAATTTTTAATATACAGACTCAGAGTCAAGAAGGAACCTCTAGATTTGTGATGCCAAAACAACTTGGTTTTGCTCATGGAATTCATAACGGAAAAATGATCCCTAGCACGCCAACGATGCACCACTTGTGATACTTTATAGAATGCCATATAATATGAATAAAGAGATACTTGGCATAGCCCCTTACTAGTCAACCCAATCTTGGTAGTTGCAAGGAGGATAAGGAAGGTTGTGCCATAATATTGGCCACTTGGAGAGAGAGCTAGGAATGAAGACACAATATATAAATAACAAATTTCTAATGTTGATCTTAGCCATTACAAAGACCATTGAACCATCATAAACAACAACGACAATGAATGGAATTCAATTATTGTTGATTTCTTACCACTTTCCTTCTATTTGTCATCTCCTAGGCAATTGCCAAAACAGGGATCATACACATATTGAAATTGGAGCAAGCCAGCAATATAAACTAAAAATTCATAATGAATATTTAACTAAAAAAATATCTCAAATATTCATATAGATATGTTCGAGCATTCGCATGACAAAGCAGTGGAGGAAGTCGTCGCTGCAAGGTCTCAAGTGTGTTTCGACGTCGATCTTTAAGATTTTTGTAGAGGTAGAGGATATTATTAGGACTTCTGCGTTGTTGAAAGACGGGAAGGAAGAAAGTTGGATTTGTGTGTCATTTGTGTCTACATATTTTGCAGGAATAGAGTCATTGGGATTCTTTCATAGAGTAAGTTACCATTGGAGTAAGTTACTAAAGTTTGCGTGTTATTTATGTCTCAAAGCCATTTTTATATAACACTACGGTGGTGTATATTGAATGAGTCATTGAGATTCTATGCTAGTAACTATTAGTGTTGTATTCATGGCCCCATAGTATTATATAGAAATGACTTTGAGACATAAATGACTATGGAAATAGAGGAAAATCAATTAAGATTACAATTACTATTGGTACAGAAAAGTTAAAAGTTTGCATACCTAAACATGATTAATAATTTAAAAGTTGAGTTAGGAAAATAAATTAAGATTATAATTACAATTGATGAACACCACAAAAAATAAGTTAAAAGCTTGCATACCTAAATATGGTTAATAATTTAAGAGTTGAGTTAGGTTCAAATAAATTAAGATTATAATTACAATTGATGAACATCTCAAACAAAACTTAAAAGCTTGCATATCTAAATATAATTATTAATTTAAGAGTTAAATTAACAAAAGCAATTAAGTTAAAAATAAAAATTGAAAAAAAATATATAATAATTCTGTAAAATAACCTTGACCTATTAAAAATCTAATGGATTTTATAAGTGAGAAATTATTATTCAAGTAAGAAATTAAAGAAAAAGATTAATAGATTGATAATACAAGAGAATTATGAAGTTTTGTTTTAAGTGAAGTGTGATGATAACACGTTCACTAGTCCAAATAGAATAATAATAAAATGATAGCCTCTTAAAATAACTTGTGAAATGGATGAAAACTTTGTCACAAAGTTTTCACATTATTAAAAAATAAGTAAATTTAAAAGATTTAGATGGTAATTGTTAAAAATCTAATGAGTAAAATATAAAGTAAAATACAAATTTATATGGTTATTATTAAGAATAAATTAAAAAAAAATTGAAAAATATGCCACAATATTGAATTAAGAAGGCCTGAAAATAAGTATGATATCATATATTGAATACCTTTAGGAATTGACATATGTGCTAACTAACTAGAGGTGATATTATATATTGAATACCTTTAGGAATTGACATATGTGCTAACTAAGAGGTTTACAACATGATTAGTAGGATACTCATAGGATATTAAAATGTAGAAAGACAGATAAACCTTGAGAAATGAGTGGTTACAACTTTTATAATAGTTGAAAATTTTAAATTTAGTAAACAGTAATCACTAAAATCATATTCAATCGGAATCATTTATCAATAATTATACATAAATCATTCATTAATACTTATACAGAAAATTTTACTAAGTTGAATCCAATTTTTGGGAACTCTAAATTTAGTGAAAAATAACCACTGAAACCATATTCAATTGGCATCATTCATCAATACTTATACATAGAATTTTACTTAATACGTAAATCATTCATCAATACTTATACATAAACTTTTAATAAGTTGAATCCAATTTTTAAAGTCTGTTTATGCAATTCATTTTATACACAAACCTTATTGCCTAGAATACAACTCAGTAAAGGATGTGTAACTCCTTCCATGCTCATTTTGGAGTGGACATGTATCCTTTTTATTGCAATGAAGAATAGCATTCTATAGCCTAATTAGCCTACTAATGATCGTATTGGAGCTGAGTGTCTTTTTTTTTTAAATAATAAAATAATATAAAAAATTAAGATATTGACTATTTTAAACATTTAAAAATACATATATAAAACTACACAAATTAAATAAATTAAAAAGATTTCTCAACATTTATATGCATTTACATTTTTATAAAATGAATATTTACATTCATTTACATTCTAACAAAAAGTTTACACCGATAGAGATTTGATTCCTTTTGATACTTGGTAAATTCATTTTGAAAAAAAAATTACATCCATAAAGACCCATAGAGATTTGATTCCTTTTGATACTTGGTAAATTCATTTTGAAAAAAAAATTACATGCATAAAGATTTGATTTCTGAGTTGATTCTTTTTTATACTTCGTAAATTCATTTTGAGATTTGATTTCTGATTTGATTCTTTTTTATACTTAGTAAATCGATCGTAAATTCATTTTGAGATTTGATTCTTTTTTATACTTGGTAAATTCATTTTAAGATTTGATTCTTTTTTATACTTGGTAATAAATTTATTTCAAGATAATAAATTCATTTTAAGATTAGATTTGATTCCTGATTTGATACTTGTTAAATTCATTTTGAGATAAATCTATAATGATGTAACTAAATCCAATTTTATATTTACCAATTATGCAATTTTTGTTAACTTTAATATTATTTACTTAATGTTCCACTGATAATAAAATAACATTAAAATTTAATCTTTGATATGATTCATGGAGTCATAGATTAAACCTAACCTTTAACATTATCGAGGAATATCATTTTAATAATTACTATCCAGTTGATTAATAATTACGATCCAACCTAGCCCTTAACATTATCGAGGAATATCATTTTAATAATTACTATCCAGTTGATTAATAATTACTATCCAGTTGATTATTGACGGCCGAAAACCCCCTGCACCTCCTGCACTTGCACTTGAAACCCCAGCGCTCGCACATGGCTTCGCGCGGCGTCAAGGGAATGAGGGTATCAAAATACAAAATAGTGATCTCCTCTCCTCTCTCGATGGGTTTGGCGGCATGGATAAACATGGCACTTCCCACTTCCAGCCGTTTTGAGTTCGGCAAGAAAGAATGGTTAATGATGGACGACAGCAGCCAAAGACCGCAAAACATCTGGTCTTTCTAGAGAAATCTAGCTCCACCAAATGAGTGTCGATCTGTAATATCCCGAATACGTTTAACATCCATCCACAAATTTTCACTTTGTTCTTCTTGGCCGTATGCCTTAAACAGATCAATCGTTGGAACATCCACGCTGCTGCCGGGTGCGGGGTATGGGTCTAAACTGTAAATCTATTGGAGTAACCTCTGTGATTTCCTAGCCTCACTGACGACGGCGGCGACAAGAGCTTCTTCAGGTGCCTTGTTAGTTCCAAATACTTTATCATAAACAACTGCAACAGCATTGCTTACCAGCAAAACCTCCCCGGTCTGTATTTTTTGGATGGCGTAGAGTCCTCGGCCGTGCCCGTCTTCCGTCATATTGATCTTCAGAGTGCCCACGAAATCGACCACTTCAGGAGGAGAAGAACTGCGTCCGAGCAGGTAGTTTGAGATGTCATACTTGCCGCTCAGGCTCTAGGCATACAAACACTTGGCTTTGTCGAGCGCGAGATGTATTTGCGTCTGCCCTGCACTGTTAAAGAACAAAATCTAAATTTCAAAACCTTATCGATCGAAACTGGAGATGGTAGGTGAAAATGTTAATGCATTTCGGTACGTTCTCCAGCGGTGGGCGGCGGTGGTAGCAGGATGGCGGTGGCAGGACGGAGGCGGACAGGGCTGCCGGGAGCGGGCCGAGTTTTGAAACTTTCCGTCAACTGAGGACATAGGGACCCATGCCAGGTGGCTTATCCAGCATGAACGTACATGTTGGATAAGCTCAGCCCTATATATGTCCATCATTACCAGTACTACAAACACTCTGCAAAATATCAAATCAGGCAAGCTTTTCACATGACCCTATAAACTTTCACATCGCATGACCCCAGTCCCCCGAATTGTGTTCCAAGGCGGTTTCAGGAATTGAACGCTTGAGTCCCAGTGATCAAACTTGAAGGGTAGGGTCCCATTTCACTTTGAAGGGTTGTTAGAAATTGAACCCTTCAATGTTGGCATGTGAAAATAAATCATTCTTTTTATTTGAAATTGTAAGTGTACAACAAAATTTTATTACTTATTAAAAACAATGTATAGAAAAAAATAACAATAAGAAGAAATCCTGAGTGATTCAACATTTACATGGAATTAGTGAGTTAAACCATGTACTTTCCAGGTCCTTGGAGCATATAGTTTATTGAAGTTAGATAAGGGACAATTCTGTCCGGCTGGTGAAATACTCGGTTATTAGGTCGTTGATAAAATAAGGCATTGGAATTTGGAAGGACCTTTGAATGGAGGATTGATTCAGCTTGATGGTGGCTCTATTTGTCAAGTGTGATTAGGCCTACCTAAAAGAAAAACCCCAGAATGTAAATACCTAATGCTTTCATGGAGAAACTTTTTTATTCACCCTAAATTCAGCAGTTATTTTTAGAATTGAATCATGTCCTCCCCACATGCTCAAATCAAAGTGATCAAACAAAGGCCCCAATTTTAGGTGGATTATGGATAGTCCCTCCAATGTATATCGAGTTTATACCCCAATTCGAAGTGATCAAACAAAATCCCCAATTTTAGGTAGATTATGGATAGTCCCTCCAATCTATATTGAGTTTATCACCCCTATCTAAAAGGTTAAGTATTTATTAGTCCATTATAAGGAAGAACTTTAAATTCTCCAACAAATATCACTACAAGGTGGGTGTCTAGTTTCTACTAAAGTCAATAAGGAATACGAATCATAAACACACGTTTGGAAGGTTCGCGAAAACGAGGATGTTGAAATCATGTTCTTCACTAGATCATTGCACTCCCAGTCCCTCATTCATGAACGTCCATCGAGGGATTCACTTGTTTAGATATATTGGTAGACAATTTGTACTTCTTGTTTCCATTATTAGAAGGTTGACAGGAAAATGAAGGGGTCAGAGTTTACAACATTTACAGTGTCGGTTGTTAAATATTTTATCCTTTCAACTATTGGATTTCATTAAGGAAATTGGAAAAATTCAAACACTTATATTCAAATATTGTTCTTTCTTTCAACCTAATGTTTACAATTCACGACAGATAAATAACATTGACAGATTTGGAACTCAAATACAAGGCTCTTTCTTCTTGCTCCTTTGCCCAAACGAAGTTGTGGTCCTAGACTATGAAAAGTATGCATTATTTTGGTTCTGATTTCATTTAAATACTTGGTTTTTTAAACTTACATCTATTGAGTATTCGAGACTTAGTATGGCGGAAACACAATCGCATAATACATTACAAATTTCAAACAACATTTTGGATGGAGAAATTTTAAACCCTTATATCTATAGAACCAGAAGGAACTCCAACAAGAAACACATTTAACTTTTATCCACATATAAAATGTTACACAAGTGTAAAATGTTACACATACCTGTAAATTCACGACAACCAAGTCGACAGCTTAGCTCTGCATAATCTTCTGGAGGAAATAGAATTTAGGGAGACACTGAAGCATAGAATTGGAGAGTTGAGAGTATGAGTCCCGACCTCCGACTGTCCTAAACTCGTAAACCAAAAATAATATTTTTTTTCCACATAATTCACCAATCTCTTTAAGTTCGGGGAAGCTCAATTGAGCCTAGCCAACGTTCTACCTTTGCTTCTCTTTCTCCTACCTGTGAAAAAGGTGGAACCTTTGAGTTGCCCTCCACATAAGACAACGAGGAATTAGAGTGTGCAACCGTTTCCTTCTATAGAAAGACGATTGGAAGCAACGATATCTCAATTCCACAATATCATGACGCTCCTGAGTTGGTTTACCTTGCTCGAGGTAGGCGAATGCATGCTTGTGTATTTCACATGATTACAAAAAAAATCATTTTATAATTGCTACTACATGACATAGATATATCTGTGCAAGTGAAGGAAAACTGGGTATTGTTTTCCTAAGGTTTCCAGAGACTTTCAAAGATCATTCTTCGTTATGAGGGCACTCAAGGCGTAGATTAGAGAGCCCACAGGAGGAAGAAGAAGAAGAAGAAGAAGAAGAAGAAGAAGAAGAAGAAGAAGAAGAAGAAGAGGACTCAAGTCAAAAGGTGAGGTGAGTGAGGAGGGGAGACGTAATAGAGATATTTGCAGGAGAAACTCATTGGTGCTATAATGATGGGAACGAGCCTCTCTAAATTGTAGCCATTATAGACATAGGAAACCCTCATAAACAGCTCGGGCGCAAGAGTTACCGTGTAAGCATCCCGACAAATTAAGTAATGATAATATTCAGTTAGCTATATGAAAAATTCTTTTGTTTCTTTTAGAGATGACTATATGCATATTGTACAACCATTCTCTCTAGTTGGCCCTCCATTCCAGTTGCCTTTGTCTCTACTTCCTAACCCCCTTCCTCCGATGAGACAGGTAGACTAAGCGTCCTAGGTGGACCATGGGAGATTGGGAGTGTTGATTCAAATGATTCTGACCCCAGTAAATGAATGGAAATTGGAATAAATCCTAGAATCATGGACTAACTAGTATAGGATATGATTCATGAGCACAAACAAAGGGCGACATGCTGCTAACCTGCTACCAAAGATCCGTCATCCCAGTCTTGTGGTGGTTATAATAGAAATTTATAGCACTGGGTGAAACCCTGGTCTAGAAACTTACATACCCTGCATTGGACCAGGTTAGGTTCAAATCTAGCAAAGATTGTTCAATGCATTGTAAATTGCCACTTGTAAGTTGTAACCCAAAAAAAAACACCATTAGTTTTTCCTTGCATAGCCTTAACAATGGAGGGTTATCAAATCAATTCACCATCGATAGATATGACTCATATGAGTATTTAATTTCACATCATATACTCAAATACTCAAGTGACTTGTAAGTTGTGAGATCACGTGTCTCGGTGAACAATAAGATGACAGATGGAAAATCGAGTTGGCAGGTGGCATCATCTCATACCAAGATTTAATGAAGTTGGTGAATCAGTAATGCATGCTAATGCCATTAAATGCTTTGAAAGTGAACATCGAATCGTGAGTCACAATCATGACTCACCGACTTGAACTTGGCAGTAGGAAGCCTAGTGGCCCATCGTGGTCCATGTCGATTGGGACTGAGATCCTCATCCATGATACGATTATTCAAGGGCACTCGAGAAGACTCCGAGTCCAGACTCTCCCATAGTTCACTGAATCCTTGGATAGGAAAATTTTGGAGCTGCCCTTCTGTTGCAAAGTTATCGAGGCTCACTAAATTTCATTATTGAAGTGCTGGAAATGAAACTAAATTTTTTTTTCATGTTAAAATTCCTTGTGGCCTTCTATGACGTTTAAAATGGCCTTTGAAGGGCTCTGAAGGCTTCAAATTTGAAGCCCGCGCTTGACCTGTTAAAAGGATTCTGTAGAGAAAATTTTTGGGCCACCATTAATTAGCTTCTGGTTGAGTAATGATGGTTCCTTTACTCTTAGCTTTTGGTAGAATAATGATGGCTACTTTACACTTAGCTTTTGGTAGAGTCATGATGGCTACTTTACACTTACTGATGATGGTTAGATTTTAGCATGTTGACTTCTAATCATCAGCAATTATTAATCTGCCCCAAGCTGATTAATTTTTGCCAAATCTTTGTATCCATAGTTACCATCATTATTGAGACAAATCGTTCACTGGTATTGCCAAAAACAAACTTAAAACGTGCTCTAAGATAGCTTTAGTGTAATGATAATAGGTTCACCTCAAAACATAGCCCACCCTCCATCCATCCATCCCATGGTCTCTCATAATTAAATTGCATCATGTTTTCACACATGTTCATATTTGAAATTTTAATTAATCCTTGAACAGTTATAAACAAAGCTCCACTTCACCCTTCATCCTCATGTGTGCAAAACCCTGATTCCGAACCTGCACATCACCTTGATTCAGAACCTTATTAGGCCATAAGAGTTTGGGTTGAGCCTCGCCCTTCTTTGCTCTATGTGCAAGGCCTATGTGTCCATTTCTACCACCGTGGATCCACTAGATTCCACCTCGGCTTCTCCTCCTTCTGCGTTGCCACCAATGCCTCCACCGAAATCTTCATCCACTCAGAGTTCTGCACCTCGTCAGCCTCCAACTAGTTCTAAGGGTTATTAATAAGCTTGCGCTAGTATTGCGAATCGAATGATGTATGACCTTAAAATGACCTTAAAATCGGAAATGGATATTTAGAATAGCATGGTATATCTTGCAAAATAAATTCGAGGCGGAATTTGAAGTTTATATGCTTCCTCTTTAAAAGGATTTACATTATATGTAAATGCTTGTGATTGAATCCAAGTATTGTAAGGTTCACCAATTGTTTTAAGACATTATAGATTATGATGTTTAGGCTTTTTTATTTTGATTAACGTAGATTTATTATACCTGCCTCAGCAGGTATATTGTAATCGATTGCAAGTCAAACTCTTTTGACTTTTGTATTAGTTGGTGTCTTTTGAGGCATGTTTAAAAAATTAAAGTCTGTTTTGCAAAGTATGACTTAAGGATTTGTAAAATATTTTTTTTAATTTTGTTAAAAAACTATTTTTGTAAACATCTGATTGGTGGATAGAAGATGATGTAAACTTTGGAATTTGGTATCTGGATTTGAGTTGACATGTGGCAAGATGACATCATAATAATAAAATTAAAAAAATAAAAATTATATCCCATTGCCATCTGTCCATCGGAGCCAGCTGTTCTGGTATGCTGTGAATCTTTTTCCATAATGTTTCTTTGGTGGCACAACGATTTATTTGAAAAATACTCTGCAAAAACACAAAGAACATGATCCATAAGAGTGGACTGGCTAAATGATATGAACCGGCGGGATCGCACAGTACTCAGAGGATGCATGCATTTATACAAATAATCACTGCTTTAAAACATGTAGACCAGATATGAAGCAAATGGTTTATCTTAAATGGCGAGGTGAGTTTATTCTCCAGCACTCAAGTAGACAAATCCATTTGCTCATCCTTCTCAACACGAGTACCATACCGTCCAAGTGAAATCCAAAGAAAAAAAATGGCAAGCAATTAGAGGTGAAGACAAGATTCTGTGAGACACCGGTCTGACACCCTGATTAACCTACGCTAGATCTAAATATAGGAAACTATTTGCCTTATAATTTACCTATTTCTTGGTAATTCTGAAATTTTCAACTTCAAAGCAGCAGCTAAATCAAAATGATTAAAATATATACAGTCAAAATCTGCTAATCCTTCCAAATTTAAAAGAAATTCTTGTTTCAAAATTCTTATAAAATGATGCAATGTCCAAAAGCGTGGAATTTAGTTTTTCTGCGTATATTTGGAATAAAAAAGGTGGCACAACACATACCGTAAATATTCGTTTTACCTATTCCCTGGTAATTTTGAAATTTTCAGACTTCAAAGCAGCAGCGAAAACAAAATGATTAAAATGCATACAGTTACAATATGCTAATCCTTCCAAATTTAAAAGAACTTCTTGCTTTAAGATTCTTATAAAATGATGCAATGTCCAAAAGCATGGAATTTAGTTTTTCTACGTGTATTTGGAATCACAAATGCGGCACATACAAAAAATATTCGTTTTCGTCAAGACAAATCAATACTGTAGGAAATACGCAAATCTTTATCCCACAAACAGCCTTTCGCTGCCAAATTCTGTATATCGCCAACAGTATTTGGAGAGCACTAGCAACCAGTAAAATACTCAGAGTACGCACCTGTGCTTAACCTTTAACAGCTAAGCCCTCTTCACGGCACAAATCCTTCGGCCTTTCGTTTTCTTGTTTCGCGGTTGCACCCGTTGGAATGAGGACCGTCGAGTATGGCACCTGCGTCCAAGATGTAGAAACCAGATTACATGGAATCTCCAAACATGAACGAGTAAATAGCTGTATCCCGTTATAATAGTTGCGTAATTGTGTAATTGGCAATGGAGTGAAATTTTTAAAAATTCAGTTTAGTTTTGGAATTTTGAGTGTTTAGTATGTTTTTAAGGTGTTAAATCTATTTTTATCATGATTAAAATATAATTAGATTTAAATATTGCAAAATAAAAAAAATATTAAGATTTTTAATAGAAAACTTAGTCTCATTCCACTCCTAATCTTAAGAAGTACCTAGAATAAAAAAATGCATTTAAATAATGGAAACATTGTCCCTTTCATAATCCCAAGTGGCTGATTAATTAAAAAATTTGGTTATATTTTTGTTAAGAAATAAAAATTGACCTTTATATTAATGAAAGCTTAGTGCCAAGCCTAATCGTAAGGGGTGAATTATTTAAAAATTTTGGTTTGTTTTTAAAGATAAAAAATAGCTGTATACTAGCATAGATCTATTAAAAAAGGATCTATCAAGTATATAGAGGGATCAAATCTCTTAAGATGCAAATCTTTTTTAAAGTAGAAATGTTAACCAAATATGTAATGTAATGTTTATGCTTTTAGTTTATCTAATTTCATTGTTTTATATATATGCAATTCTAAATAATTTAAATTTAATTTAAGTCAATATGTTATTTTTAATAATATTTTATTATTTTTTATAAAAAATATGTATCAACTAAGTTACACCCCTTCCATGTAATAATTGAAAACTTAATTCCAATGTTAATCCTAATAAATAAATTAATTAGATTTTTTTGTTTTTTTCTAAGAAATGACCCGTATTAAATGGAAACGTAGTCCCAACACTAATAGTAAGTGGGGATTCAATTAGAAGTTTTGGTTATATTCTTTTGAAATAAAATTGACTTTTATAAAAAATAGAAACGTAGTCCGAATTCTAATCCATGATACTTGGTGGATCACTTAAGAATTTGGGTCGTCTTTTTTAAAAAAATCTTAGAAGTCATTCACATAACAATTTTTGTATGTTAATTAATTAGCATCTTTTCCATTAAAAAACGGTTCAGAGGCTTCGATCAGCAAGCCCTAGATATGTGTCTAGACTCTATATAACTTGGAGGCACCAATGCTCTGTGCGTCTAGACATAGCCAGTGTTGAGGGAAAAGAAACGATCAGCATTCGGGATTCAAGATATTCGGGACTACATTAATAAATATCAATTTGACAGAACACCAAAGAAGACAAAGATCCAACTTGTAAACTGCGGCTGAATCCACTTGCCTAGCCTTGATATGAATGGTAGAGGACCATTGTGCACAAGAACAAGACGCAGGAATGCTAAGACAAACGCAGATTGCACATCAACTTACTGTAACCACAAAGTCCACAATGCTTGGGAAGTAGTGGTTGTTAGGTCCGCATTGCGACGAAACTAAATCTTATCACAGTTTTTCATACAATGCAAAGGAAAGGAACGGAAATCCAAGCATCACCGTCGACCGGTGAGCAGAGCAGAATTAGCGCGACAAAAATTCCTTTGCAAGCCAAGCAAATTAGTAGGTGATTCTCCGGAGCTCTCTTCCCAGCCAAAAATTTGCATGGATCGCTTGTCCTAGTGTGGGGCCGCAGGAGACTTTGTCAATCATAATTCATAATTCCTATTCCGATCTTTACTCCGCACCAAATCATCTTCAGTCCCAACTCCGTGAAACATTTGATTACGCAAATTTCACTAAATTTGCAAGAGGCGTGTAGAAGCGAAACTGCTGGCCGGAACTCCACGACGGATCATTTTATCTCAATCCTCCATTCTTACACGTCGTTGACCACCAGCACAAACCCTAAAGAAAACACAATTGCTTTCTTGGCACGGCCGCATTCTATTTTTGTTACAAACCCTAAGGGTTATAATTTGACTCGTTAGGTACTCGATTAAACCCCATGTGTCCTAATTTGGCCGGTTGCATCCTTGTTTCTTTTCTTCTTTAGAGCATTCTCTGGCTGGCTAGTTAACCCTAAAATGTGCACAAAAGAGAAATACCGTTTCATGAAAGTTCCAGAGAAGTAGGTCAATAGAACAATTTCTTGCATTCCACGCACACGTGTCATATTCGTATTCAGATCCAATTAATTAAAGAGTCTTAGCTTTTACATTCTTGTCGGTCAATTTAGTCGGTAGCTGTTTCCTTAGCCAATAATTAACATTTTCCCCGATGTTACATGGCAACTTACATATTCGGTTGTGCCAAACCATGGCCCTGCGACAATTTGTTTTTTCGACATCCAAACAAATTCAGGTAACAGAATCTACTGGTATGTGCCATGTGCTTCCCATGTTTGCTTGATGATGAGGAACTAACAATTCCATAAAGTTGTCACTGTTTCAATATCTCTAGGAGAACCAGATCAACGTCTGCTAATTCCATCAGTTACGATTCACAGCCATGCCATCCCTGGAAGAGCTCATTCCCTCAAAAGAAGACATAGATTTTCAACCCTGTAAGTTTTGAGTAGAATTTGGGTGGAAAAATATGAACTAGAATCACAGAAAAATGTTGAAAGGTCAAATCGTAAAATGACAACTGTGTTCAAGAAGCCTTGAGTTCTGTTGATTTCCTATTTATGCTAGTCTATAAAAATAACTTGCATATTTGTATAACATTATAAATTTATAATAAAATATAAATAAACTATTCTCACAACAATGATATTAATTTATAGTCTTATAAGCTATTATTTCTCATTTCCTATTTATGCTAGTCTATAAAGAAACTTGCATATTTTTATAACATAAGTCAAGAATATTACTAGAAGTATGTAAGGAAGCTTGAATATGCTTGTTTTATGCTACATTGCAATAACCTATATTGTATTTAAATGGACATTTTTTAATTCATTTTTGTTTTAATTTCTTTCAAATTGTAATTATATTTGTTTTATGATATATTTTTATAGCAAAATTATCCTATTGCTATATATTTTCAATCTCTTCTTAGGAGGTAGGTACTAAGCAACTTTGTTGCTTATTCCACTTGTTTTAAATTAGGATTTATTAAACATTAAGAGGATGTAATTTTTTTGAAGTGTATATTTTTTATCATTTAGATACTTCTTTAAATTTGATAAATCTCTATTTAAAATAGATTTATGTTATTTTATTTTTTATATATATTTTATTTAAGTGTATATAATTTATATTTTTCATCTTTTATTTTTTAATATTTTTTATTTATGTCAACTAGCGTAAAATGATTAACCTAACCTGATCTTCCCTATAAAACACCTTACTTCTTTAAATACAATAATAGAATATAAAATATGCTGTTGAAAAGAACTTTTTACATTAGATCTAGTTGTTATTTTAGATTTTTACACCGAAGGCGTTTCACAATGGATACGTGGTCTCAAAAGATTCCTCGTGTCCCTGGCCACTAACATTTCGACATGTGTCATGACGGAGTAGCGAATGGAGATTGGACAAGTGTCGTGTCTCGGTTTCTCTGTCAAACATGTCCATGCAAAGGAAATCATTCCCATGCTGACCAAATGGCCTCCTGTTACACCCACTGCTACGCATGATGGATTGATTGTCCTTACATTTTTTTTCATGCACGTATGCTGATCAATTTTGTTTTTTTTAGCGCACTTGAGTTGGGTCCCCTATTCAGTAATCTCAATTCCAGAACTTTTGTCCCGCAGACTGCAGTTGTCCTCTGTGTTACGGTCGGTGCTGTGCGTGAATGGATTGATGGACTTGGTGGATTGATTGCCATTTGTAGATCCTTCTTCCCACTTGTTGTTTAGCATTTTTTTCTGACAGGTGGCTTGCGTCCTTTCACTAAAAGACCAGTCCTGGCAAATTTTTTTGTACACGGTTTCACTGTCCTTTACTGTAGTTCATTTTTCTCAATTCGGAATAGCCCTTGCCAAGATTTTATGCCCACGATTTTGTGAAAGTTTCAGTCCAACAGTTTTTGTGGGTTTAGGCGAAGATTTTCTCGAGGGATTTTGTGGCTTTAGGCTCATAGTTTGTGGGGTCAATTTGGTCGTGGTTTCGTTTCACTGCTGCTTCAGTCGATGGAATACACTTTTCCCATGTCTCTTCATCCACATTAATGATTCATCAATGCATTGTTGCTCCATTAATGCAAGGAATATTGTCATTTGATTCAGACATGGGCATATATCTTCATTTTTCCTCACCTTATGACGATCTCCAAGATCTTGTTACAATACTTGATTTACTGCATCTGTTGCTGCACCGCCTTTGCTTTGCACATATAAACAAGCCTTCAGGTAACCACTATTTCTTATTGTTTGTCTTTGCTTATATTGATTTTTTTGCGCTTCATTTACACTAGAGAGTTTCCAACAGAGGTTTTCGCACTTTGTTAAATTTCCTGGTTTTCCTTCAGTATGTTCAAATGTTTTGAATATTCATTCAGTTTGCTTGTGAGATGGTGAAACACCCTTGCTCTGTTTTAGTTGACTGTGACTCCTACTCTATTGCAAAAGGATTGTGACTTGTATTGGTTATGTGGCTTCATAATGGTGTAATATTCATGCTATGCCAATAAAATGATATGCATCAGTTTTTTGGCTAAATGAAAATGTTGCTTATGAGATGGTGAAACACCCTTGCTCTGTTTTAATTGAATGTGACTCCTACTGTGTTGCAAAAGGACTGTGATGTGTATTGGTTATGTGGCCTCATAATGGTGTAATACTCATGCTATGTCAATAAAATGATAGGTATTAGTTTTTATGATGCACTTGTTTTAGGTAAGGAACTCATTCTAAAGCTGCAAGGTCACTATAACAGCGGGCGCTTCCTCCTTCCACATTTCGCAAGAAGTTTTTGTCCATTTTTTTTCATTTTTCCGACTTCCGGTTTCCGTGCCGCGAAATGCGGAAATAGAAACTTTGATGTTTTTCTTCACAAAATTTTCTTCTTCCGCTTTCCGCTTTCCGAAGTACGGAATGCAGATCTTCGATATGTTTTTAGGTCAATTATAAGAAACTTTGTCCACGATAATTTGACGAATTTTGCATTCCAGAATTTTCATTTATTTATTGTTGACTTCCGCTTTCCTCTGTGCAGAATACAGAAATCGAAAGTTACACTAGAGAAAATTTCAATTCATAATGGGCCTTTTAACTCTAATTCAAATTCCATGTCATCATGTGTTAGCCAATGGTATTGCTTTAAATTTGAAATACCGTATCGGTCTTAAACTATTTTTTAATATAAATTTGGGGATAGGTATCATAAAAAAACTATTTTTTTTGTTAGTATTTTCGACATATCTCCCTGTTTTTTTACTCAAATTTTGATTGGGAGAGCTCATTGGATGCAGAATTAAATTCTGCATCCAACGAGTTCCCACTCGGCATACTTTTGACAAACACCGCTACCCCAAAAACACAAAATACTTGAAAACATGTGGGGTAGAATCATGTTTTTGGGGGTAGCGAGGTCCGTCAAAAGTATACTGAGTGGGTACTCATTGGATGCAGAATTTAATTCTGCATCCAATGAGCTCTCCCTATCGAAATTTGAGTAAAAGCACAGGGAGATATGTCGAAAATACAAACAAAAAAGTAGTTTTGTTCTTTTCTTCCTCAAAAATTAATAAATATCATTTTATTAATTTTTTTTCAGAGGCGCATTTTGAGTTAAAATTTCCTCTAATAGATGTTCGCAATTAAATTTCTGTGCTCTCTGACTTACGCTTTCCGCCGTGCGGAATGTGGAAGTCGGAAAAGTCTTTGTTAGTTTTTTTATTTTTTTCATTTTTTTGACTTGCGGAATGCGGAATGCAGAACTTCGATACGCTTTTAGGTCAAATATAAGAAAATTTGTCCACGATAATTTGACGAATTTAAATTTTCAACAATATAAAACTTTTGAAATTTAAATTTAGGAAAATTTGGCGGATTTAAATGTTCAACAATATAAAACTTTTGAAATTTACAATTATGTAATTTTTATATTATTCATTTTGTTGCATAATAATTTATTTAATTTTTTTTTAAGAAAATGAAGTTGGTTGAACTAAAAAATAAGTTAAATAAGTCTTTAAAATAAATTATAAAAACAATATTAAGAAAGTATAATAAGAGGCCTATGTAAGTAAACCTTCTGTAGCGCTTCCTCATTTTGCTTTCCACAATGCGGAATGCGCGGATTTGTTTTTTTCAACTCATCGATGAAATCTATTCCTGGCTTCCACCTTTCACCTATGCGGATTTCAGAATTTTCATTTCTTTCTTGCTGAAGGAAAATTTGGCAGATTTAAATGTTCAGCCATATAAAACTTTTGAAATTTACAATTATGTAATTTTTATATTATTCATTTTTTTCCATAATAATTTATTTAATTTTTTTTTAGAAAACAAAGTTGATTCAACTCAAAAAACAAGTTAAAAAAGTCTTTAAAATAAATTATAAAAACAATATTAAGAAAATATAATAAGAGGTCTATGTAAGTAGAGCTTGTGTAGCGCTTCCGCATTCCGCTTTCCGCAGTCTCGAATGCGCTGATCTGTTTTTTTCAACTCACAGTTTTCATAGTTTGCTGAAAACTAAAACATTAACGTACTAATAGAGTTCTCTTTGATTCATTATTGAGTATGAAGCAATTGATTTTTCATTTAAAAAAAATTAGACAAGAGTGCTTTATACACAATGAGAATGTTGGACAAGCTAAAAATAAAAAAATACTGCCTCGATCTTCAATATTTTCATAATACAAGCAAGGTAGCAAATAAGAGATGAAATGACAAAATGTGAAATTGCTCATTCCTTCATATTCCAAACTTTGAAGCACCAGTTACAAGTCAAAATGTTGGATAAGCCCCAATAATAAAGCAGCATTAAATTATTTGTTTAGGTGCAAATAGATTTTGCATATTTTCTTATATCTGCAGTTAGCTGTAGTCCACTTAGTTGTTTCTCTAGATCTAAATTGGCATGTGCTCATCCACAATCCCATGTCACTCCAGAAACTATAGGACGAATGGGGGAGCTATGAAGCCTCTGCATTGGCAATAGAATCTGAACTTATCTTCCGAAATCCTCCCATTCCGGTCTTTGATATCACCATGTTGGCAATTATTTCTTCGATAGCCATGAGAGGAGAAATAATGACGCTCAGGGGTCGAGTTTTTATGCACGTAAAAAACTAGAATTGAGGTCTAAATGATATTTTCTTCTGTAGGAGACCCTATTTATTAACTAAGTCTTAAGAAATGTTATTATGAGTTAGAGATTCTCATGATGTAGTATATCTATAAGTTGGGATTAATGTGATCTGTGTATGATTCCCTCATCTCTTGGAGGATGCGAAAGGCCACTTTAACATATTGAAATATCACATCTTTCTCCTGACTATAAACGTCATCATATTAATCGCGGTAGTGACTATAAACCTCATTGTCATCAGCCTCAAGTTATTTCATGGTGTGTGGAATTGACATTTGACATTATTAGCGATCTTCTTAAATGAAATAATCCAATGTGATATCATAATATTACAAAGTTAATATAATGAAAATGTTATGTTTATGCTATTTATGCACAACATTAGCGATCAACTTCTTGATTAAGCTACTTTTTCTCTTCTCTTACTCATAGTCGTCTTGCCTGTTATCATGCTTCACCGTAAGAACTCCCACTTTGTTTCATCCCCTCCAGGCATTAATAGGTGAAATCCTATGAGTTTGCCCCTCCGTTTCCAGAAAATGATTGTGGAAAAGAGAAAACGTTATAAACGGGAGATTCCTAATTCAGTCCAAGCCAACATCCAGAATGCGGAGAGAGGCGGAGTTGGAAGTCATTTGCTTGCGACCTAAGGAGATAAAAAATGAATTTAAGGATTTAATCCCCAATCCTGCCACCTCCAGAGGAAGGCTCTCTCTATATCAAAAATCCCTGGAGCTGCAATGGTCGCAAAATTTTATCCTAGGAAAAACTTTAGTGGAAAAAGACAAGCACCATGGAGAAATTCTTCTTCAGCAGGACAAAATCATGCTCATCCTGCACATGATTTTGGACAATCAGGATGAGTTCTCCAAGAGACTGGGCATGAATCTCGAGCCTCATGAACAAATGTTTGATTGACCATGTTATTCTTTCAGTTTTTGTTTTACTCTTTCTCTATTTTAAAAACAACTATTGTTAATGGTTACTTTTTATGTTTTCTTGGAAGAATATTTTCTGAGACCTATGGAGAACTCCCAATCATTCTAGTTCAGTCTTATTTCCTATTGAGGGAGAATTCCAGTTTGATCTGCAAGCCAAATCAAAATGCTTTAAAATTCAAAAAGGGAGCACCTCTTAAACAATTTTTTTATTTAAATTTCGGGATAGGTATAATAAAAAAAACTACATTTTTTGTTCGTATTTTCGACATATCTCCCTGTGTTTTTACTCGAATTTCGATCGAGAGAGCTCATTGGATGTCGAATTAAATTCCACATCCAACATGTACCCACTCGGTGTACTTTTGACAAGCCCTGCTACCCCAAAAACAAGAAATACATGAAAAAATGTGATGATGACATCATCATCACGTTTTTTTAGGTATTTCTTTTTTTTGGGGTAGCGGGGCTCGTTAAAAGTATGCCGAGTGGGTACTCGTTGGATGCAAAATTTAATTCTGCATCCAACGAGCTCCTAATCAAAATTTGAGTAAAAACACAGGGCGATATGTCGAAAATACAAACAAAAAAGTAGTTTTTTCTTTTCTTCCTCCAAAATTAATAAATATTATTTTATTATTTTAACTATTATTTTATTAATTTTCCTTAGGAGGCCCATTTTGAGTTGAAATTTCCTCTAATGTGACATCTTGGGTGTGTAGGTTGCTGGAAAATATACATGGCAGTCAATAGAAGGAAATGGTTTTTAGATCTAGAAGACTTATTCATGATTCCCAACTTTTGCTTTCCACAATGCAGAACATGGAAATCGAGAGTTACAAGTTCGTAATAAAACTTTCAGTATTTACGACTTTCGATTTCTGTAGTACGTAATGCGGAAATCGGAAAAGTCTTTGTCTCATAATTTTTTTATCTTATTTTATGATTTTCGCTTTCCGCATTGCGGAATGCAGAAATCGAAACTTTGATTTTTCTTTTCGCAATTTTTGTTTTCATCTATAACCCCCTGGTTTTGACCCCGACTGCATTAAATGTATATGATGTATATATTGGAATTAATCGTGGTGTTAAGCTAAATAAAAAATCCCCACCATTGATTTATCGTTTTATGTTTCAGCGATTAAAATCGATGCCAATGGTATTTTGTGCTAGCCAGGCACATTATAATTATGGACACCATGTGCATATAGCAATTTAATTAAAATACCCACAACTAGCTATGTCAATGCAACAATAATGAGATGGGGGCATGATTCCTAAGGATAAGGGGGGGGGGGATATTCAACCTTTGGGGCCAATGGGGAAAATCCAAATGTCAGCAAAAGAACCCAAGAGAGTGGGAAACTAGTTTCCTTGTCTTATTCACCAACCAATTTAATTCCCATGGGTTAGTTGGGAAATTATTGCCTTGGGGAACGTATACATGGGTAGCTGTCAGTCCTGGGAGGGGCTGTTAGTCCTTGACCACACACATGCCCAAAGAGGGGGATCACATTTTTCAGTTCCTTCACGTGGGAAGAAAAAACATTCCACATTCACGGAGGGGAGTTGGCCAGAGGTAGTGGAAGAGGGAGTCACAGCTCACTACTCATGCAGGAGAAATTCCTTATGTGCTCATGCGTAGGCAGACAATTGTCGAATGCACTCACGTGGTCGATATTATTCCCATTTTTGGTTTCTGTGTGTTTTCCCTCACGAGGTTAGTCGTTCTCTGCAATTTCTTCAAGCAGGAACTCGTTTTTTTGGTGAAGCCAGTGTGTGGGAGGAGAGACCCACGAATTTTCTTAGGTGTTTTTGAGTCCATTTGGCCACGTTAGGGCCAAAAAATCCCTGGGAATTTGAATTCATTGTCAGGGGTTGTTCTTACCCTTGTTGGTAATTTTTTTTTTTGTCAAACTGTTTTCCCTAATCCAGAAGTGTGTACCTTGTTGTGTATACTTCTGCTATATGGATTTGAGTTCTTTTTGGAGTGGAAATGGGGTCTGATCTAGCTTGATAAACCTAGTGGAAGAAGGAACCTCACAGACAGAGCTAGAGGTCTGTCTTTCTTCTTTTCACACCCTGAATAGCACTAGAAGGGAAGGCATGGCCTGAGGGACTGCGTAGCAGAGAAGGGGATGCTTCTTTGTGTTGGGTGTGTGGATGTTTTAGAAGTTAGGCTAGATCTGGTGCAGGTTTCCATGTCTCTAATTGAGCTCACTAGCTTAGCAGTCAACCTTTCCATCTCCTTCATAGCCTGATAAAGTGAATTGTGTTGGATTTGCTCAGTTTTGTGTATCCTTGGCTACGTGTGAGCCTGCTAGTGTTTCTGTTATTCCTTATGGAAATCATGTCCAACTTGGGAGTGGCAGTGTTGCTGAGAGATTGATGAGCACACTGGCCTATGGTTGGGTGGAACGTTGCTGGTTGTGGGACAAGCTTCTACTAAGATAAGTATCTATTGTGTTTAAATCCTTGCAACTGTGTTTTGTTTTATAACTCAGATTAACTTGTTAATTGTTGTGAATGAATGAGTTTTCTTCTATTGTTTGATAATCATTTATGCATCTGTGTATGCTTTATTTCATTGCATTTTATATTGTGTTCATGGGGCTTAGTTTTCTCGAATTATCTAGCAGCTATGTTCATCACGTTCTCTCCACCGAGTAGAGGGGTGGGGACGTGACAGTGTGGTATCAAAGATACTGGGTCGCAGCATTGGGCCTCATTGGACCAAGGAGAACAACTGACAGAGGGTAGAATTACCTCTATGGTTAGCAGGAAAAGAAGCACAGATAGAAAAATTTTCCAAAATTTTTCTAAGTATGGGCATGAGGGCTGGGATGTCAAGAAGCGAGCCAATTCAGCGGTTGCGTTGGAAAGAAGGAGCCGCCAAGCTAGCAAGCTGCAACAACAACTGATATGGTTGAAGGAAATCCGCAGCGGCGGTTGGGTTTCTAGGAATGCATCGGTGGTGTCAGTGAGAAGCGACGAAGAGAGCCGCAGTGGCCGCTGGATCTTAGAAAGGGAGCCGCAATGGCGATGGTGTTCCCTCTTTTATGTCGACATGGTGGATGACAACCAAATTTATTTCCGCAATAGCGAACCCTTCAGTGGATACTTCGATGGGTGTAAGTTCAAGAATGATCCGCAACGGCGACAGATGACAATTCAGGAAGGAGCCAATGAGCATCGACAGGGTCGAGCCGATGCACGGTGGAAAGAAGAAGGAGATTGAACCGCAATGGCGGCGGGTGAAAGAGAAAGAATGAGCCGACGAGATGACAGGAAGGAGAGGAAGATAAAGCCAATGACAGCGGAAGAGAGAAGAAGAAAGAGCTGACGACATAAGGAAGAAGAAGATGGATGCGCCATGTCGAAGGAAAAATGAAATTTTTGATGAAACATGGATTTTTAGCCAGTAGGGGGCAAGCTCCCTTGACCCCCGTTGTCCCACATAGTGCAGATTGCAAAAGTAGGGTTGTAGTTACACCTTGAGAACCTATGACATGTATGATGATGCACAGAAACCCAATGAGTATGAGGAATATGCTATGGGGGAAAATTTTCGAGGTTGAAATGTTGAGACAAAGTCTAATGGGAGAATATTTCAAGAGACTCCCCTAGATTTTGCATCCACCATGAGAAGCCTAAGGGTGGAGATGCAAAGTTACAGGGTGGATAATGAAAGGTTGGTTAAGGCTCAGGAAGAGTAGAATCAGCTGAATGTAGCCATGCTGCAAATTTTTACAGATATCTAGAGGAGGATGAAATTTGGGGACCAGACAGTAAGAGTAGAAGGAAGTAAAAACACTGCTAGAAGAAGAAGGAGGAGATCTCCTAGTGGTTTGTCTGACTACAAAGGATCCACTAATGGTTCAAGTTATTCTTCTCACACGAGTAATAAAAAGAGGCGCTACCAGAACCATTCATGTGATGAATTTAAGAAGGCAAGGCATCCTACCTTTAATGGTGAGATAAAGAATGGACAAGAAGTTGAAGCTTGGCTTCTTGGGATGAGAAAATATTTCCAAGTCCAAGACTATTTAGGAAATATGAAGGCTAGGGTAGCCATATTCAATTTGACTAGAAGAGCATCCATATGGTGGGAACACTTTAGGCAAGTAAAGAGGATCAATGAAAGGAAGATTGTATGGAAGCAGTTACAGAAGTACTTCAAGAAGAAGTGCCTCTCTGACAAGTACTATGATGATAAGAACAAAGAATTCCATGAGCTAAGATTAGGACAACAGAACATGAAAGAGTATGCAAAGAAGTTCTTAAAGCTGCTGAGGTATGTTAGGTGCATCACATAAGAGAAAGTGAAAATCCAACATTTCCTGAGTGGATTTCCTTAGTATTACCAATATAGAATTGATTTTTATGAACCTAGAACTCTTGAAGAATCAATAAGGAAGGCTAAGTATTTCTATGAGAAAAGAAAAGGTAAACTTGGTTACCATAAGACATGGAAGGACAAAAGGAATGAGAAGTCTGATTAAAGGAAGAAAAGTTTCAGACCTTATAACTTTAGGAATCAACAGAAGCAACCATCCCAAGTTGAGAAGCAGCCAAGCAGAGTGGTGGCAGAAAAGCCTAGATAACCACAACAGAACAGAGGACCACTCCAATGTTGGAAATGTGGAGGACCCCACATGCATAGGAATTGTCAACTTGAGAATGAGAATGCAAGGCCATCTTACAACATTCAAGAGGAAGAAACAGCGGTTCAAGTAGCAAGGGCTGTCCCTAGGCTCTATGCAGCACTGGAGGACCACCAAGAAGATCACCGGTCAACTGTGGTTGAAGTTGCAGGTAAATTTGTTGAGCAATCTGTTTCTATTTTGATTGACCCTGGTTCTACTCACAGTTACATTACTCCTAGAGTAGTGGAGATTTGTGCTTTTAAGAAAGTAAAGCATAGTAAATCTTGGTTAGTTCAACTAGCCACTGGAACTAAGAGAAAGGTTATTGAAGTGGTAGAGAAATGTCCATTGGTTATGAATGGATTGATCACTTATGTAGATCTGAATGTTCTACCACTTGGTTCCTATGATGTTCTCATCGGAATGGATTGGTTATAAGCTCACAGGGAAAATATTGACTGTTATAATAAGAATTTTGAATGCATGGATGAAGAAGGGAACTCAAGTGTTGTGAAAGGCATTCCAAAGGTGATTTTAGTAAGGAAGGTTTCCACAATGCAGTTGAAGAAATTTTGTAGGAAAGGTTGCCAATTGTATGCAACTCATATTTTGAAGGAAACAAAGAATGAAACTCCTAGGTTGGAGGACTTTCATGTGTTGCAAGAATTCAGGGATGTGTTTCTTAATGAGATTCCAGGGCTTCCTCCAAACAGAAATATTTATTTCAAAATTGAAGTTGTGCCAGGAGTAGCACCAATGTCCAAGACACCCTGCAGGATGAGTACACCGGAAAGGCTAGAGTTGAAGATTGAATTGCAAGAGTTTTTGGAGAAGAAGTATAGCAGGCCGAGTGTGTCTCCTTGGGGATCACCAGTTTTGTTTGTGAAAAAGAAAGATGGTACAATGAGGTTGTGTATTGATTACAGACAGTTGAACAAAGTCACCGTAAAGAACAAATACCCTTTGCCTAGGATTGATGACCTCTTTGATCAAATGAGAGGAGCAAAGGTATTTTCCAAGATTGACTTAAGATCTGGTTACCACCAAGTAATAATCAAGGATGAAGACATTCATAAGACAACCTTCAGAACAAGATATGGAAATTATGAGTTTGTAGTGGTACCATTTGGTCTCACAAATGCACTAGCTACATTTATGTGCCTTATGAATAGTGTCTTCAGCAAATGTTTGGATGAGTTTGTTTTTGTTTTCCTTGATGACATTCTTATTTATTCTAAGAATGAGGACGAGCATGAAGAGCATCTGAGATTGACATTGCAATTGCTCAGGGAGCATAAGATGTATGCAAAGTTGAGCAAGTGTGACTTCTATAGAGATAGGATTCATTAATTGGGTCACCTTATCTTAGATGAGGGCATATCTGTAGGCTCGAAAAAGATTGAAGCCATTATGAATTGGCCTACTCCAAGAAATGTGACAAATGTAAGATCTTTTATGGGGCTTGCAGGATACTATTGAAGATTCATCGAAGGATTCTCCAAGGTTGCACATCTATTCACTTCTTTGCAAAAAAAGGGAATAAAGTTTGAATGGACACCAAGGTGTGAAGAAAGCTTCCAAAAATTGAAGAACCTTCTCACAAGTGCCCCAGTATTGAAGATTGTAGACCCAGAAAAATATTTTTTTGGTGTGTACTGATGCATGCAGACAAGGGCTTGGAGGATTCCTTATGCAAGACAACCACGTGGTATGTTATGAGTCAAGAAAGTTGAAGGAGTATGAGAAGAAATATGCTACTCATGACCTATAACTTGCAGCCATAGTACATGCTCTCAAGATGTGGAGGAATTAATTAATGGGAAGAATATTTGAGCTAAGGATAGACCATTGTGGTCGAAAGTACTTGTTTGATCAACCAACGTTAAATTCTAGGAAAGCTAGATGGTTGGAGTTTTTATGTGAGTTTGATTTCGAAATCAAGCACATAAAAGGAAAAGAGAATAAGATAGTTGATGCACTCAGTAGGAAGGTGCATGAAATGCATGTGGCATCTCTTAGTATTTTCCAATTAGATTTGAGACAGCAGATTGTTAATCATACTGCCGGAGATGAATTGTATGAGCAGGTAAAAGACAAATTGCAGCAACAAAGTCTTGAGAAGAGGTATGAGGGATATAAATTGGAAGAAGATGGACTTATTACTTATAAGAATAGAGTCTATATTCCAAATGTAGAATATCTGAGGAGAATGGTTGTGGATGAGATCCACCAGGCTCCATATTCTGGTCACCCAAGATATCAGAAGACGATTGCTACACCCAAAAAGCAGTGTTTTTGGCCAAGAATGAAAATGTGACATGCCCCAATTTGCAATTTTTTTTTATGTTTTAAGAAACATTATGTTACATTTTATGTTAAAGTTTGTAATTAATGACCAAGTGGGGTCAAGGATAATTTAATGTAATTGTTGAATATTTTATTAATAAATAAATGAGAGATTCGACAACAGCTTAGGGAAGCTGTTAATTGGTGTTTTACTGGTCACTTGATGGAGAAGGTTGGGTTGAGAGAAGATTGACACTTGGAAGCATCCTCAAACTACTTCTAGCTGTTGTAGGTGGCACCTTCCCTATTTTTTTGGTCATGTTCCCCAAGAAAGTGGAACAAGAGTAGGTGGCTCATTAAGTAAAAACTGACCCAAAAGACCTAAGAAAGCTAATAAAACTGTCCATTGAAGGCAACTGAGGCTGCTCATTCTGGATTTGTGAACATTCTGAGTGAATGAAGTGCACAAGAGAATTTGATGGAGGGGACTAGCTGAAGTATGTTTTGAGAGGAAAAGTGTTGAAGACCTGAACTAGTGCAACTATTCTAAGCTGAGTTCATACTGCTACATGCAGAACTGACTTATTGCCGAACACTTAGTGGAGTTGCAGAGGATTCCTAGACTACATCTCTCACCTAGTACTTCTAACAGGTGGACCAGGAGACAAGCTCAGGGGTCTTGAGAATTACAATCCATATTTTCTCTAGGAGTTGGTTGGGAGGAATAGGTTCCTTAAGCTATTGTCACCTCATCTATATTTCCAGGTTTTACTTGTTTTATTCAACTATCTAAGTATTTACTATTCTTTGGAAACTTTATGTTTAATTAAAAATATGTTATGCTTCTGTTCTTACTGCTGCTAAGGTTAGTTAAGAGAAATGTATATGCTGTGAAAAGTTAGTAAGTTCTGAGCTAGTTAAGTTAGGGTAAATGATTAGAAGAATTTCTGATTTAATTAATAGATGGAAAGAAATTACCTAAACTCTATTTTTTTACACCTTTTATAAGGTAGTACTCTAGTACAGTAGGTTAGTTTAATTTCAGATAAAGAATTTGAATGAAGTATGCATGCACATGAAATTGTTAACTTTTACAGGTTCATAAGTATAAGTTGTGTGTATGCTTTCTTTTATACTATTCATTTAGTTAGAGTACTTGAACTAAATAACCATAAATAGATAGGAAAGAGCTAAGGGGATTACAGAATAGTCTGTGTAATGATTTACACAGTAAATAAAAATTTATATCATAAATCTAAATTTTAATAATAAACATATAATATATAAACAGGAAATTATCATGATTCAGTTTAACTTAAAAGAAACATTGTACAAGGCTAAACATTTTCCAAATTAGTTCATCTAATTGAAAATACAAACTAGGGTTAACTAAAAATGAAATACTAGCTCTGTAATTATTTAAAGAAGATTTAGGGTTTGTAAAATAATTTATGTAAAAGAACTGTTCTTTTCATAATTAAATAAATTCAAAATATGTCTACTCTATTCTATACAACCATAGGAATCATTTAGATGTATGTATGGAGTTACATACTTCATCTATGAGTATTTATAAATATAAAAAACCTAACAGTATATTTCAAAGAGTACAGAAAATAATTAAATTATTCAACTAATATTTTTTCCCGTATTTTATTTACTACAGAATTAATTATTGATTCAGTAACTATGTTACTATCTAAAAACCCCACTGTCAGAAACCCTCAAGATATAATTCACTTAAAAAGAAAAACAAACTAACTAAAAATTTACTTAACCCTAAACCCTCGAAAGGTTAATTACAACAAAAATATCTAAAGTAACCACAATATATAATATATTATCAAAATAGAGGTACAGTCAACCAACTTTAAGCTGTAAGAAATATTTAAGACTGAAAAAAAAACTGAAATGAAATAGTTACGACCCTATGGCCTTTTTACATTATAAGTCAAGGATGAAAAGCTTGTTCAAAAAGTATCATCACTACAAACATAATTCACATTAGACAAAATAGTTGTCTCAGCTATGAAAGCCCTTTCCAAACTTTGCTAAAACAACCACTAGGGCTTCATAATTTTTCTTGAACAATCAGCATGTAATGGCCCTCAGCGTTTCCAAGCTTTTACAACATAGTACTCCAGGCCGACATAAAAACCCAGTAGCCCAACGAACTCCATCAATCAAAATTCAACACCTTTCACCACAACAGGAGAACCCTAGTGAAACTGAGGCTTACCATGGTTTTTACGGAGTTTGGAGTTGGTGCAAGGTAATCCTCCATGTTTGTCTGCACTTCTCTATAGAATTTAATCACCTGTAAAATGAAACTAATAAGTATCTATAAAAAGGAAAAATCAAAAGAATAAGTTACTGATGCAAATAACATAAAAGAATAGAATCCTAAATGCTGTAATAAGAATCAAACCTTGGAGTATCTTACCTGCTTACTGTTTTTAGCGACCTTGAAGAAGTCTAAGTTCAAAAACCTAGCCACCTTTTTACAAAGACAACAAGCTTAAGGAAAGATCTGTCAGGAGAAAACACGACTCATAGAGCATAAGATTATTTTTTCCCAAGGCACGACAAGAAGGGCTTAGGCCGCAATGAAAGTATAAACAACAAGATCAGTTAGCACCTCATCCAACAAGACCTTTCTATGACAGCCCAAGAGCCATGCTATTTTCCACAGATCACCATTGTACCAGGGATGGATTAAGAACACTTGCAGAGCTAAGTAAAACAAACTTAGTGCTAGAAGTTTAAACTTATGTTTTACTAATGTTATATAAAGCCATAATTCAATTCCTTAATATGGAATTATGAAAACAATCTAGCAAGTACACAACTCGAGTCATACAAAATAGTCAGTTCTAATCTAATACAGACTAAAGTAACCATTAGCAGCTACTTATTTTCCTAGGTACCGACAACTGCAAACATTTTATGTTACATGAAAATTTTTAAATTTTTACAAATTTTTGGCAGGGATGATTTTAAGGAACCATACTTATTTAAAAGTGTATAAATGTTGGTGAATATTAACAATTATTAAAACACTAACTATAAAATGTTTGGTGATATTTTTCCAAAAATATTTTAATTTCCAAATACTTTATATCGTTTATATAATAATTTGGTGACTTTTAGGGTGAAAAAAGTTTACCCCATCAAAATTGGGAGAAACAGGGCTTCAAAAATTGCAAAATGGTGAGTATTGTTTTTTAAAAAACCCCCTAAAAATAGCCCATGGGATAAATTTCGCCCCTAAAATTATCCCTGATTTTTGGGTTATTACATGTGGTATCAGAGCACAAGGTTCAGACACTAGTCCTGAATGTGGCTCAACTTGTATAGACAAATAGTAAAATTAAAAAAAAAACATGTATACTGATTATTACTTTTCTTTTGAACTATATTTCCAAAGAATTTTTCTGAGTTAAAATACAGGTATGGAAACATTGGAGGAATATGCGGACAAGGAGTCCCCGTTTACTGAACGAAGCAATTCTAAAAGAGAACCCATACAAGAAGAAATAACCAATAACTCTTCTGAATTATTACAAACGGTTAAGGAACTAAGAATAGAGATGGAAACAGTCAAAAAGGAAAATGAGAGAATTCTGAGAGCTCAGGAGGAGCTGAATCAGATTTTAACAGAAAAGTTTTAGAATGAAGAAAACAATAAACAAACAGAATCTGAAGATATACCTTATCAACATAAAAATAAAAAGTCTAAACAGTCCAAAGTCAAAAGTAGCTCATCCTCTGAGATTTATGGTGATCCACATAAAAAGAATTATCAATATACTAGTGATAGTAGTGAAGATAATCATCATACAAGAAAGAGAAAATTTAAACCTTAGGAAGAAATCTCAGGAGAATTTAAGAAAATAAAACCACCAACCTTTAATGGTGAAACTGAAAAGGGAGAAGAGGCTGAATCATGGCTGTCTAGGATGAAGAAATATTTTCAAATTTATAATTATTCTAATCAACTAAAAGCCAGAATGACCATTTACAACCTCACTGGGAAAGCAGATATTTGGTGGCAGGACCTAAAAAGAGTAAAAGGAATTAGGGAGAAGAACATTAATTGAAGTACGTTTAAGAAATATTTTAAGAAGAAATTCTTGTCAGAACAGTACTATGAAGAGCGGGCTAAGGAATTCTATGAACTAAAACTGGGAACAATGGACATGAAAGAACTAAACAATAAATTCTAAAGTTTGCTTCGATATGTGCCTTACATTGTGGACGAGAAGCCTAAGGTACAACGGTTTCGAAGCTGCTTATGCTTCCATATAAAAGATAGAATTGAATATGACAATCCAAAAAATTTAGAAGAAGCGATGAGAAAGGCAAATTTTTGTTATGAACAAAATCACAAAAAGGAAAGTATGACAAACTGGAAGGCTAAAAGATCTAATAATTTTGAACAGAGAAAGAAAGGTTTCGTACCTAACTGTAATTTTAGGAAATTTAACACACGAAATTTTCCTAATAAAAATTTCCAAGGGAATAAAGGTAATTCACAGTTAAACCCAGATAGTCAAAGAAATAAAGAGCTTGTTAATAATCATAGTAACTACACCAAGAATATTGAACAAAAGGAACCAGTAAAATGTTGGGAATGTAATGGTCCTCATTATGCATCAGTTTTCCCCAATCGGAAGAAGACTGTTAGCAACATACATACGATACATGAGGAGATGACTGTTGATGATCTAGCAAGGACAATGGCCAGGATCAATGCAACACTGAAAAACAGGCAGGCGAACCATCAAAATTCCATGGTGGAAGTGGAAGGTAAGTTGAATCAAACACCTATATATATTTTAATTGATCCAGGAGCTAGCTTAAGTTATATTTCTCCCGATTTAGTAGAAAAATGCAAGTTATCAGTAGAAAAGTTTGCAAAGTCTTGGTTAGTCTAGCTATCTACTGGCGCAAAAAGAAAAGTGATTACTTTTGTTAAGAATTGTACTATAAAAATGGATCAGTTTGAAACCTCTGTTAAGCTTAATGTACCACCTTTAGGTTATTATGATATGTTAATTGGTATGGACTGGTTAGAATAGCATAGGGTAGTCCTGAACTATTTTGATAAAACTTTTACTTGCGTAAATAACGATGGAGAAATAGTAAATGTAAAAGGAATCCCTAGGAAAACAAATATAAGGCAGATCTCTGCTTTGCAACTTAAGAAAGTTGTTTGGAAAGGTTGTAAATCCTTTGCTGTAACAGTAACTAATGTAGAAAATACTTATAATGAAGATAAATTAAAACTAGAAGACATTCCAATCCCGAGGGAGTACTCAAATGTATTTCCGGAAGAAATTACGGGACTGCCTCTGAAGCGGGAGTTAGAATTCACTATTGAGCTGGTACCTGGTGTAGTGCCTAGCTCAAAAGCCCCTTATTGGATGAATATATTGGAATTAAAGGAATTAAAATCAAAGTTAAAAGAACTTATTGATAAGAATTATATTAGACCTAGTGTGTCTCCTTAGGGATCACCTCTTATTTTTGTTAAGAAGAAGGATGGCACTCTATGTTTATGTATAGATTACCGAAAACTTAATAAAACGACCATTAAAAATAGATATCCGTTGCCTCACATATATGATCTGTTTGATCAGCTACATGGAACAACGATATTCTCAAAGATTGATTTACGATCTGGTTATCACCAGGTCCGAATCAAAGATGAAGACATATTTAAAACATCATTTAGGACTAGGTATGGTCAGTATGAGTTTGTTGTTATGCCATTTGGGCTTATTAGTGCCTTGGTTATCTTCATGTGTCTGATGAATAATGTAATGCGTAAGTAACTTGATAAATTCGTGGTCGTATTATTTGAAGACATTTTAATTTATTCTAAGTCTGAAGAAGAACATGAAGAGCACTTAAAAATTGTATTACAAGATATACGAGAACATCAGATCTATGCAAAATTCAGTAAATGTGATTTCTTTAAGTATTAAATACAGTACCTAGGTCATGTAGTGACTAAATAAGGGATTTCAGTTGATCCCAAAAATATAAAGTCAATCAAATAATGGCCAGTCCCAAAATACATAACTGACGTACGATCATTCATGGGGATTACTGGCTATTATCGAATATTTATCGAAGGGTTTTCAAGAATTGAAAATCCCATAACTTCTTTACAGAAGAAAGGGAAGACATTCGTGTGGAGTGAAAAGTGTGAAGATATTTTTAAAAAGTTAAAAAAATTATTAAGCACCGCACCAATCTTAAGGATTGTTGATCCTAGCAAAGTCTTTATAGTATGTATTGACAGATGCAATGACGGTTTAGGTGGAGTTTTAAGTTAGGAAGGACACGCCGTTGCATATGAGTCTAGGAAGCTGAAGATTCATGAGAAAAACTATGCGACCTATGACTTAGAATTGGCTGTTGTCATACATGGCTTAAAAATGTGGCGCCATCATTTAATTGGAATAAAGTTTATACTAATGACATATAATAAAGGGTTAAAATATTTGTTTGATCAACCTAACTTAAACGCTAGGCAAGCTAGGTGGCTAGCTTTCCTTAGCGAGTATGATTTTGAAATCCAACATATTAAGGGAAAAGAGAATAAGGTTGATGATGCCTTAAGCAGGATGAAAAACTAAGTTTTGTAGCAGCAATCAACACCTATAAAACAGATTTGGAAGAACAGCTAGAAGAAGGAATAAGTTTGGATGAAAATTATCAGAAATTACAAGCAAAGGTAACATAAAATTTAATTGAAAGTTTAAGTACAGGGTATAGTTTAAACGAAAAAAAATTATTACTATATAAAGATAGACTATATATACCTAATGTACCTAAAATTAAGTTATTGATTTTAAATGTAGGACTCCTTACTCAGGGCATCCTGGTTATCAGAAGACTAAAGCTATGTTAAGAAAGGATTATTTTTGGCCAAACATGAAAAATGAACTGGAAGATTACACTGCTAAGTGCTTTGAATGTCAGCAAGTAAAGACTGAACACCAGCATCCAACCGGGTTACTTCAGCCATTACCTATTCCTAGCTGGAAGTGGGAGATAATCAGCCTTGATTTTATTACAGGACTACCTAAAAATCTAAACCTAATCGACTCAATAATGGTAGTCGTCGATAAACTAAGCAAGGTAGCTCATTTTATACCTGTAAAAACTACTTACAAAGCTACGAATATTGCTGATATATTCCTAAAACAAATTTTTCGTTTACATGGTGTTTGTGCCAGAAATTGTTTCTAGACTACAAAGAAACAAGCCAACACAATCTCAAATATTCAATCAAACAAACTAGGTTTTTAGGGTTTTTAAAAGGTTTTTCTGGTTGTGAAGTTTGGTGACAAGAGGGAATACATTCATAACCCAAATAGAGACTAAATCACAAGTAAATAAGAACTAAGATGCATAATATAATAACCATGTATCCAACAGAACATAACATTTAATTTCATCCACAACTAACAAGCACTACAAGCATAAAAACTATAAACCAGCAATGAAATTATCAATTGTGTAGCTAAACAAGCTAGAAATGAAGCCAAAGAATAGACTGAAGGGTAAAATGGAGCATATATTTCATAATCAGTTCATCAAATACACATGAGAGTCAAGTACTTAGCTTATCAACAAGTCAGGAGACCTCCTCTAGCCATCCAAAAGTCGAACGCTTTGTTTTCTTTATGACCTTCCTAAATACTGTCTTTCAAAATTCAGTTATAGTCTAAACCCTAACTGCTTTTCAACCTACTCATCGAAAGGGTATTTTCAAAATAGTAATTACAAAAATAAAATATTGTTCAAAACATAACAAGTAACTGGTTTTGCTAACAATGCTCATAGATCTTTAGCAGCTTCTGCTAATAGATCTATCCCCTCTAAGGCTTTGGCCTTTCTCCTAGATTTCTACTGCTCTGATTCCATCTCTGTCATTCTTCTAGTAAGCTCTTCATTCTGTTGCTGTAGGTTTCTGACAGTCTGTTTTAATCCTGCAAATTGTACCTCTGTACTTCTTTTCCTTTTTAAGGCCTCTTTGGAAACTGCAATTAGTTCTTGGTAGTGATTATTCACCTCTTCTAGGTCTTCCCTGAGTCTTCTATTAGATATGATCAAACCATCATTTGTCTCTTGCATATACTCTACTTGATGGTTCTTTGTAGATTTTCTTTCTCTGAGTCAAATTCCTTACTTCCTGTTGTATTTTGCAGTTCATTAGGAAGCCATGGAATGTTGAGCTTTCTAAAGATTTCTTCATCCTCAGGCAGTAGCTCTGTGGAAGTATCATGAAAACTTGGGTTTTCTTGATCATCAGTTTCAGCAGGAGCATTTTCATGAATCAACAGCTTGTTTTCTGAATAGGAAACCTTTGCTTCATCTTCTTGCTGTTCCTTCAACAGTTTACCTCATATTTCCAAAAACACAACAGATAATTTGGTCTCAGTGAGGCTAGATTCTTCTTCTGTTTTCAATACTTTTTTCCCTTTGCTGTCACCCTTGCTAGACTCCAGCTTTTCATCAGAGGAAGAAGTATAAATCATAGTTATCCCTTTTGTATTCAACTTAGGGTTTAATAATTTCTTCATGTTTAGCCTCAATTTTTTTTTGGGTCTAGTATTGGGTCTCCAGCCTGGAGCGAGCTCTCCTACCATTTTTAAACTTTTGCCTTGATGAGTGACAGAGGCAAATTCCTTAACTTTAATCTTCTTTTTCTTTGGCATTGCTGTCCTATCCTTCTGACTGTGAAACTCCTTTTGTGTGCCAACCCTAGTTTTATCACTGACAATCAACTCATCCCCTTCCAAAAAATATGCTTCATATTTAGACAAGATTGTAATTGGACTTTTCTATTGGACCTTAGTATTTTATTCATCTCTTGAAATCTTCTCTGTAAGTATAATCTCTTCATCAACGAATTTTTCTGCTGGTGCCTCATTCTGAATAGGCTGAGTCTCCTTGTGAATAAACTACAGATTTTGGTTCTCACTGTCATCTGGATGCTGCTTGGCTTCACAATCTTCTTTTGAAGGTTCTGCAACTTCCTCTAGCTTGACACATTCTTCACCTTCAACCTTCAGTTTTTGTCTTAGTTTTCTAATTAGGGTTTGTCCCTTATCAACTGGATTTCTGGTAGACTGTCCTTCTAGGCTGTTTTGAAACCCTGACCAAAAGAGAAAGTAGTCCCAAGTCTTTCCTTCTTTCTGCAGAACACTGTTAATAATAAGTTTAATTAGTCCATGGTGAAAAATGGACTGACTAGTTTGGTCCTGGTGTTCTTTGATCCTGCTGGACATTTTCTACAAGCTCTTTAGCAGGAAGAAAGGCAGATTCATCCTTGATTCACCACTAAGGTGTTGAAGGAACCTGAAATGATACTTGAAGACAAAGGAATACCTTCCTTCACATGTAATGTAGCATTGTAGGACCTTGATACGCTCTACCCATTCAGCTCTGAAATTATGGATGGGCACTCCCTTGCCCCAATCTGGAACAATACCAGGCAATAGATACCTTTGGGTATTTAAAGTAAATGGCACTTTTTTGAACCAAAGTTCTCCTTCATTCTTGACCTTTGTTGCTTCAGCCACCAAATTTGTAGTCAATTTGAACTTCAGAGTATCAAATGATACTATATATTTGTTATAACAATGAGAAAATTTGTGAGAGACTTCAGTATTATATCCATCAATCTTCTTAAAGAAGTTCAACCATCCAACATTCTCAAAGAGTTCAGCACATCCTGGAAATTTTTCTATCCAATTTAGCTCAGTGGGCTCGGCCCTGTTAGTCTTCCCACTCCTCTTCATATTTTTTTTGGTTTTCAGAACCTGTTAGTGACTTCACAGCCTATTTTCCTCAATTTTTCATAGTTTTGGCAGTCAATTCTCCCTTGAACTCTCACAAGCTGCTTGTCCTCGATTTTATGCATTCTATTCTATCATCAGTTCATGAAATGTTTTATGCCCAATTTGAATAATTTAGGTTAAGCAGAGCACTAAATATATTTAACAGAGTTGTTGCTAAACTTTACTAACATCAAACGATGCTCATTTAGCCCTTTTTGGACTAATATCTCACCATTGGGAGTTTGTTGAATACATGAATTTATGTTTTCCTCTAACAATTTGACATTATAAGGTTTAAAAGAAAAAACCCCAATTTAATAGGCCATGACCAAGGTCACGTGAGGTACCTCATTCCAAGCTTGATGTAGGTGTTAAAAATCAATTCCTGGACTGGCTTAAGGACGAATTGAATGCTCCAGGTGTCTTCAAGTCTCCAACTCGTCTCTAACTGTCACGCTGCGAAACCCTAATTTCCTTCAACTTCCAATTTTTGATTTTTTAGCAATGTTTCTTCACTCTAGCATCTCCACCAGCTTCGTAATGCTCAATTCGAGAACCTCTTTCCCATCAATCTCACCTTATTCCACTGTTTGTCATGATTTACCATGCATTTACCTCTAACTACCACGATCTCCCTCACGTCATAACCAACACTTGTCTGCATGATTATCCTGATGAGACACGTATCAAACCTGCTTATTGATGTGATTAGTAACCCCAAGAACGAAATCATTGAAGAAATCGGCATGAAAAATGACAAATTGAGCACCCGCGACTTTCTTGTAGCGCGACAGTGCAATGTTTTTACCGTTGCACTACAAGAAAGTTCAAAATTCTAATTTTTTTGTTATTTGATCAATAATTCAACTTTTAATTAGGTTTATATGGTTAAACATTGATCTTAGTGCTATTCATGAAACTGTTAGTCAAAATATACTTTATAGAACCCTTCAGGACATAAGAAAAACAAAAAATGATGAAAAAATCTAATGGCATAAACTCAAAATTGAACTCTAAACCAAAATTTTCTAGAAGTAAGCAAATGAGCAAGCTTCAAAAACACAAACAAAATATAAAACTGAAGAAAACAACTTCATGACTTAACACATGGAATACCGAAATTAATAATTTCAGACAGAGACCCTAAGTTTACACGAAACTTGTGGAAGTATTTGTTTAAAGGACTAAATACTACATTAAATTTCAGTACCTCTTTCCATCCTCAGACAGATGGAAAGACTGAAAGAGTGAATCAGGTATTGGAGGATCTGCTCAGAATGTATGTAAAAGAACAACTAGGTAAATGGGAAGATTACTTACACTTGGTCAAGTTTGCTTACAAAAATCACTACCAAGCTTCAGCAAGATATAGTCCTTTTGAAATTTTGTATGGAAGGAAGTGAAATACCCCCATCTCATGGAGTAATCCTATTGACATGTTAGTATTAGGACCTGAACTGTTAAAAGAGATGGAGTTTATTGCAAAACAGGTGCAAGGTAACTTGAAATTTGCGCAAGATCGACAGAAAAGTCAAGGAGATCTAAAACGAACTCAAAAGGATTTCCAGGTTGGTGAACATGTCTTTATTAAGGTGAGGCCTAAAAAGAGTTCTTTGATATTAGGAAGTTGTACTAAGTTAACACCCCGATATTGTGGACCTTTTGAAATATTGTCTAGAATAGAACAGGTAGCATATCACTTAGCTTTACCGCCAAATTTGAAGGTTCATAATGTCTTTCATATTTCTGTGTTACAAAAATATGTACATGATGCTACTCATGTTATAAATTGGAATGATGTGCAGGTGTAACCTGAAGGATATTTTCTGGTGGAACCGGATTGTATCCTCGAAAGGAGGGAGATCATGCTTCAGAATCGCACCATTTGTCAAGTGAAGGTGCAATGGAAGCATCTTAGTCCAGAAGAAGCCACCTGAGAATTGAAGAGTCATATGCGGGATGCATATCCAATTCTGTTCCAGGAAAATTCTGAGGACGAAGAATAATTAACATCGAGGACGATGTTATAAATTAAGGGGGTGTGTATGTCACATGCCCCAATTTGCAATTTTTTTTTATGTTTTAAGAAACATTATGTTACGTTTTATGTTAAAGTTTGTAATTAATGACCAAGTGGGGTCAAGGATAATTTAATGTAATTGATGAATATTTTATTAATAAATAAATGAAAGATGAGACAACAACTTAGGGAAACTGTTAAATGAGTGTTTTACTGGTCACTTGATGGAGAAGGCTGGGTTGAGAGCAGATTGACACTTGGTAGCATCCTCAAACTACTTCTAGTTGTTGTAGGTGGAAGCTTCCCTATTTTTGTGGTCATGTTCCCCCCAAAAGTGGCTCATTAAGTAAAAACTAGCCCAAAATACCTAGGCATGCTAACAAAACTTTCCATTGAAGACAACTGAGGCTGCTTATTCTAGATTTGTGAACATTATGAGTGAATGAAATGCACAAGAGAATTCGATGGAGGGGACTAGCTGAAGTATGTTTTGAGTGGAAAAGTGCTGAAGACATAAACTAGTGCAGTTATTCTAAGCCAAGTTCATACTAATACATGCAGAACTGACTTATTGTTGAACACTCAGTGGAGTTGCAGAGGATTCCTAGACTACATCTCTTACCCAGTACTTCTACCTGGTGGACCAGGAGACAAGCTCGGGGGTCTTGAGAATTGCAATCCAGCTTTTCTCTAGGAGTTGGTTGGGAGGAATAGGTTCCTTAAGTTGTTGTCACCTCATCTATATTTTCAGGTTCTACTTGTTTTATTCAACTATCTAAGTATTTACTGTTCTCTTGAAAGTTTATGTTTAATTAAAAATATGTTATGCTTCTGTTCTTACTGCTGCTAAGGTTAGTTAAGAGAAATGTATATGCTGTGAAAAGTTAGTAAGTTCTGAGCTAGTTAAGTTAGGGTAAATGATTAGAAGAATTTCTGATTTAATTAATAGATAGAAATAAATGACCTAAATTGTATTTTTCCACACCTTTTATAAGGTAGTACTCTAGTGCAGTATGTTAGTTTAATTTCAGATAAAGAATTCAAATGAAGTATGCATGCACATGAAATTGTTAACTTTTACAGGTTCATAAGTATAATTTGTGTGTATGCTTTCTTTTATACTATTCATTTAGTTAGAGTACTTGAAATAAATAACCAGAAACAGATAGGAAAGAGCTAAGGGGATTACACACTAGTATGTGTAATGATTTACATAGTAAATCAAAATTTATATTTAAATATAATATTTTAATAATAAACAGATAATATAGAAACAAAAAATTATCATGATTCAGTTTAACTTAAAAGAAACTGTGTACAGGGCTAAACATTTTCCAAATTAGTTCATCTAATTGAAAATGCAAACTAGGGTTAACTAAAAATAATATACTAGCCCTGTAATTATTTAAAGAAGATTTAGGGTTTGTAAAATAATTGTTCTTTCATAATTAAATAAATTCAAAATCTATCTACTCTATTCTATACAACCATAAGCATAATTTAGATGTATGTATGGAGTTACATACTTCATATATGAGTATTTATAAATATAAAAAACCTAACAGTATATTTCAGAGAGTACAGAAAAGAATTAAATTATTCAACTAATATTTTTTCCTTTATTTTATTTACTACAGAAATCATTACTGATTTAATAACTATGTTACGATCTAAAAACCCCACTCTTAGAAACCCTCAGGATATAATTCACTTAAAAAGAAAAACAAACTAACTAAAAATTTACTTAACCCTAAACCCTCGAAAGGTTAATTACAACAAAAATAATTAAAGTAACCACAATATATAATATATTATCAAAACATAGGTACAGTCAACCACCTTTAAGCTGTAATAAATATTTAATATTGAAAAAAAATTGAACTGAAATAGTTACGCCCCTATGGCCTTTTTACATTATAAGTCAAGGCTGAAAATCCTGTTCAAAAAGTATCATCACTACGGACATAATTCACATTAGACAAAACAGTTGTCTCGGCTATGAAACCCATTTCCAAACTTTGCTAAAACAACCACTAGGTCTTCATAATTTTTCTTGAATAATCAGCATGTAACGATCCTTGGCCTTTCTGAGGTTTTACAACACAGTACTTCAGGCCGAGATAAAAACCTAGTAACCCAACGAACTCCATCAATTAAAATTCAACACAAGTTCACCACGGTAGGAGAACCCCAGTGATACCGAGGCTTGGACATCATTGGATTCAGTTGGAGTAGGCTCAGGCATGTCATATTCCCAGCCCAAACCATCCTAGATAGATTAATTTACACCTATAAAAAGAATGTCACCTATGCCTACTAATTGTTATTTACGCAGACTTATTAAAAATTTATATATATAGTAAGGACCGACACCAAATCCCCTTACCTTTATTTTACATCAACCGTGTTCAGCCTTATTCCTACCAATAAGGTCAAGCTTTTTCTGAGCAAAACATGGCCAACCCCCAAAATGAACAGAGGGTTTTTACGCAGTTTGGAGTCGGTGTAGGGTAATCCTCGGTGTTTGTCTGCACTTCTCTATAGAATTTAAGCACCTATAAAAATGAAACTAATAAGTATCTATAAAAAGGAAAACTCGGAAGAATAAATTACTTATGTAAATAACATAAAATAATAGAATCCTAAATGTTTTAATAAGAATCGAACCTTGGAGTATCTTACTTGCTTACTGGTTTTAGCGACCCTGAAGAAGTTTAAGCTCAAAAACCTATCGACCTTTCTACAAAGACAACGAGCTTCAGGAAAGCTTTTCCAGGAGGAAACATGGCTCATAGATCATAAGATTATTTTTTCCCAAGCCACGACAATGAGGGTTTAGGCCGCAATAAAAGTATGAACAACAAGATCAGTTAGCACCTCATCCAACAAGACCTTTCTATGACATCCCAAGAGCCACGCTCTTTTCCATAGCTCACTATTGTACCAAGGATGGATTAAAAACACTTGCGGAGCTAAGTAATGACGAGGAGGAAGTTTCGTCCACAAAAACCAGAGAAGGAATTCATTATACTCCTCTACATGCAGAAGAAGGAGTCTACTAGCAGGGGAATTGACACAACAGAGTGACAAACAGGCCGAGTGACCACGAGCTCATGGCCATTCCTCCAGAACAAGGTAAAAAGATAGAGTAAAGCGAGATTTTAGGGTGTAGAAGGAATTTTATATGGAAAAATCTCCAAGGTAAAAACCCTATCCACTGAGCATTGACCACGTAGCCCAAATCTTTTTTTTACAAGATGGGTTTGATAATATAGTTCAAAAACTTGATTTTTGAAACCTGCACATGTTAATGTAAAATCATTATTATATTGTATATTTGTCATAGTTTCATTATCATTTCTACGGTTTATGCTTATTTTAACCATAGTAAATAACATGGGGATAACAATTAAACTAGGTTTTATTTATAAGCTATAAACCTTGAAATTGTATAAGAAACTTATGCTACTCACATAATAAACCATGCTTTGTGTTTAAGTTTTAGGAAAATAAAAATAAAGATGGAAATCATTTGTAAGTAGATACTATAACTATAGAAGATACCTTGTTAGAATTTTATTCTAGGTATTAAACTTTGGACCCTAATATATGATTTAATTAGTAATACCCGCATGAGATAAGAAAATCATACAAAGAAGTATAGAATAGACCTCCTCGAAGGATAATTCTTTACCTTGAAACAAAAGTGTATTAATCCTATGTTTCAAGAAAAACATTGGTTCTAAGGCATCTCGAGTTTTGGTAGGTATTGAGTAGTTATAAACTATACTTTATACTAAGTACTGTTGTTCATGTTTGATTAGTGGTTAAAAGTATTTTATCACTTCAAAAAGATCATAGATCCTCTAGATCAATGTACTCTTTAATGGTAGAAAGATATCTATTCCACAAGATGCATCTACTAGAATTACATAAAAGTTTTCAAGTGAGAATCAGAGGATGAAAGTTAAATGAAAAAGTTTTGTGATAGCAAGCATAACTAAACTAAATCCGGTTTATTAAGATATTGTTATTACTAACAGTTATAAATATTTCAAACAATAAATATCAATGATACCTCATACTTGGCTCAAGCTGTAAAGCAATAATTAACTAGCAATTTATTCTATGTTAGTGGAGACAATAAATATTGATCTGGAAAAACTGGAAACAAACTTCTTACCTGTAAAAGACCTGTAACAGAAGCATCATTTCACTGCATTAGCTATAAGCTAAGTAAGCCCCGATCTCAACTGAAGTTCTTTCCTACTTGTCATAAGATAGTGAAAAAAACTTAGTGCTAGAAGTTTAAACTTATGTTTTACTACTGTTATATAAAGCCATAGTTCAATTCCTTAATATGGAATTATGAAAACAATCCATTAAGTACACAACTCAAGTCATACAAAATAGTCAGTTCTAATCTAATACAGGCTAAAGTAACCATTAGTAGCTACTTATTTTCCTAGGTACTGACATCTGCAAACATTTTATGTTACATGACAAATTTTAAATTTTTATGATTTTTTGGGTTATTACAGAAAAAGGATATGGCTGAGTACATTTCAATGTGCATGAAATGTCAGCAGGTAAAGGTTTAGCATCAACACCCAGTAGGTTTATTGCAGCCTTTGCCAATTCCAGAATGGAAATGGGAAGTTATTTCCATGGATTTTATGAAAAGATTGCCAATGACTTGGAGACAACATGATTCCATCATGGTTGTGGTGGACAAGTTGACAAAGGAAACACATTTCATACCGGTTAAGTCTACGCATAAGGCTGATGACATTGCAAAGATATTCATAAAGGAGATTTTCAAATTGCATGGACTGCCTAAGGAAATAGTCTTTGACAGAGATGTCAAGTTCACTTCCAATTTTTGGAAGGGGTTGTTTGCGGATTTGGGTACAAAGCTAAACTTCAGAACTTCCTACCATCCTCAGACTGATGGGAAGAAAGAGAGTAAATCAAGTGCTTGAATGCATGATTCACATGTATGTGATGGACAATCCAACCAAGTGGGAAGGCTATTTACACTTGGTAGAGTTTGCATATAAAAATAGACAACAAGAATCCTTGGGGATGAGTCCCTATGAAGCTTTATATGGAAGAAGGTGCAGGAAACCAGTGACATGGGATAATCCAGTGAACAAGGTTGTGCTTGGGCTAGAATTGCTCAAGAAAATGGAGCAAGAGGTTGTAAAGATTAGGAAGAATTTGAAGGTAGCCCAGGACAGACAGAAAAGCTATGCAGATAAGCATAGGGTGAATAGAGAGTTTAGTGTTGGGGATCATGTTTACCTCAGAGTGAGGGAAAAGAAGAGTTCCTTGAAGCTTGGAAGTTGTGCCAAGATGTCACCTAGATACTATGGGCCGTTTGAAGTGCTTGAAAGAATAGGGCCAGTTGCATATAGACTTGCATTGCCTTCTACAAATAGAGATCATAATGTTTTTGATGTTTCTTTGCTTAAGAAATATGTACATGATCCTAACCATGTGATAAATTGGGATGTGATTCAGGTGGAACCCGAGGGAGATCTGTAAATCGAGCCAATGGACATCCTTGACAGGAAGGTCACAATGCTCCGGAACCAGACCATAGGGCAGGTAAAGGTGCAGGGAGCACTACGGTCCTAAAGAGGCTATGTGGGAGCTGGAGGATGCCATGTGATTGGAACATCCATTTTTGTTCAATTCTACGGAGCACTGAGGCGATGCTAGTGTAGCATTTTTGTTCAATTTTGTAAAGCGAGGACAATGCTATTGAAGGGGGAGGGGAATGTAACACCTCAGTTTTTACCTCGACTACATTAAATGTATATGATGTATATATTGTAATTAATCGTGGTGTGGAGCTAAAGGAAAAATCCCCACCATTGATTTATCGTTTTATGTTTTAGCGATTAAAATCGATGTCGATGGTATTTTGTGCTAGCCAGGCACATTATGATTATGGACACCATGTACATATGGAATTTAATTAAAATACCCACAACCATCTATGTCAATGCAACAATAATGAGATGGGGGCATGATTCCTAAGGATAAGGTGGGGAGGGGGGGGGGGATATTCAACCTTTGGGGCCAATGGAGAAAAGCCAAATGTCAGCAAAAGAACCAAAGAGAGTGGGAAACTACTTTCCTTGTCTTATTCACCAACCAATTTAATTTCCATATGTTAGTTGGGAAGTTATTGCCTTGGGGAACGTATGCATGGGAAACCATCAATTCTGGCAGGGGTTGTTAGTCCTTGACCTCACGCATACCCAAAGAGGGGGATCACATTTTTTGTTCCCTCACATGGGTAGAAAAACCATTCCACATTCACGCAGGGGAGTTGCATAGAGGTAGTGGCAGAGGGAGTCACAACTCACTACTCACGCATGAGAAATTCCTTATGTGCTCACGCCCAAGAAGACAATTGCCAGATGCACTCACGTGGTCGAGATTATTCCCGTTTTTGGTTGCTGTGTGTTTTCCCTCATGAGGGAAGTCGTTCTTTACAATTTCTTCAAGTAGGAACTCGTTTTTTTGGTGAAGCCAGTGTGTGGGAGGAGAGACCCACGAATTTTCCTGGGTGTTGTTGGGTCCATTTTGGCCACATTAGGGCCAAAACGTCCCCAGGAAATTGAATTTGATGTTAGGAATTGTTCTTACCCTTCTTGGTAATATGTTTTGGTTTCCAAACTATTTTCCCCAATCCAGAACTATGTACCTTGCTGTGTATACTTCTGCTGTATGGATTTGAGCTGTTTTTGGAGTGGAAATGGGGTCTGAGCTAGCTTAATAAACTTAGTGGAAGAAGGAAACTTAAAGACAGATCTATAGGGTTGGATTTCTTCTTTGCACACCCTGAATAGCACTAGAAGGGAAGGCATGGCCTGAGGGACTGCGTAGCAGAGAAGGGGATTCTTCCTTGTGTTGGGTGTGTGGATATTTTAGAAGTCAGGATAGATCAGGTGCAGCTGTCCATGGCTCTAATTGAGCTCACTATCTTAGGATTCTGCTTTTCCAGCTCCTTCCTAGCCTGATAAATTCAACTGTGTTGGCTTGGCTGAGTTTTGTGTATCCTTGGCTATCTGTGATCCTGCTAGTGTTCCCCTTATTCCTTGTGGAAATCATGCCCAGATCAGGGGTGGCAGTGTTGCTGAGAGATTGATGAGGACACCGGACTGTGGTTGGGTGGAACATTGCAACGACGTAGTTGGTTGCGGGACAAACTTCTACTAAGATAAGTATCTCTTGTTTTTAAATCCTTGCAAATGTGTTTTGTTTTATAACTCAGATGAACCTGTTTAATGCTGTGAATGAATGAGTTTGATTCTGCTGTTTGATAATCATTTATGCATCTGTGTATGCTTTATTTCATTGTATTTTATATTGTGTTCATTCTACAGATTATCTTTCCAAATCGAGTCTTCACTCTTTATTTTTTTAAGATTTTTTAAAATATTTTTTTATTACTTGATTAATGGGATTAATTTACAAAATACTTATTTAAAATTCTATACAATGTTAAATTTAAAAGTCTCACATTCAATATATATAAAAATAGAAAAAAGTACTTGAGGTCCATGAAATGAGTTAAAAAGTCTTTTAAAATTTAATCATTTTAAAGAATACTAAATTTTAATTTATAAACTAAATTTTCTAAGAAACAATATTTTTAATTTATATTGGATTTATATTTTTCCTTGAGCATCATACATGAAGTTTATAGATACAATAATAACAATTATTTCTATTAATAAATATGAATTTTAAAGATCTAATATATCTGAATAAATTATTTATGTCAATAAATATAAAGTTTAAAGATCCAATATAACTAAATAGCTTGATTTGGGTATATGAGATTTAATTAAAGATTTGATAACATTTATTTATGTTAATAAATATGAAGTTTAAAGATGACGTGACATAAATATGACTGAATGCATTTATTGTTCATCTATTTTAAAAGATTGTTTAATAAGAATTTTAGATTTTAAATTAGATAATTTTAAATGCCACTCCTTAAAATCTACAAATAAATGAAAATTCAATAGCATGAATTGGCATTAGAAATCATTCTCTTGCATTCCTCCACAACAATCATTTGAAATAAAGAAAAACCAAGGAAGTATATGGAAAAAAAACTAAAACTATTTTTTTTCAGAAATTTTGTAGAAACAGTTGCTGAAAATGCAATTATTGCAATTTTTAAATATTAAATGATATATTTAAAAATTAATCTATAAACTGTAAAATATAATGAAGAAGAAAAAATGATTACAACTAAGAATGAAAAAAGTATTGCAAACAAAGTTACAAATTAAACATATTCATGATTCTCGACTTACGAATCAGAAGTTACAAGTTCGTAATAAAACTTTTTGTATTTCTGACTTCCGCTTTCTGCAATGTGGAATGTAGAAATAAAAAAAGCCTTTGTCTCATATTTTTTTATTATCTTATTTCCCTAATTCAGCTTTTCGAAAATTCTTATTAATCATCATGATGTTGGATCATCTTTAAACTTCATATTTATTAACATAAATAATTGTTATTGGATTTTTAATTAAATTTCATATACCCAAATCAAGCTATTTAGGTATATTGGATCTTTAGACTTTATATTTATTAACAAAAATAATATATTTAGATATATTAGATCTTTCAACTTCATATTTATTAATAGAAATAATTGTTATTATTGGATCTATAAACTTCATATACGATGCTCAAGAAAAATATAAATCCAATATAATTAAAAAAAATTGTTTCTTAGAAAATTTAGTTTACAAATTAAAATTAATTATTCTTTAAAATGATTAATTTTTAAAAGACTTTTTTAAATATTTTCTCTAAATAAAATAATGTCATATAATTTCCAATATATATAAACAAATTAAAAACACATTATATATATTATAAATATTTTTATTTTATAATATTTGTAAAATTTAGTTTATAAATATGCCTCTAAATTGGTACGATTTGCAGGAAGAAGAAAAAGAACTAGAGAGAAAATGCAATTATTGCAATTTTTAAACAAGATTTTAATAAAAAATATGAAAATATGGAATACAAAATCCGTTTAAATATTAAATGATATATTTAAAAATTAATCTATAAAATGTGTAGTATAATGAAGAAGAAAAAATGATTACAATTAAGAATGAAAAAATTATTGCAAACAAAGTTACGAATTAAACATAGTTATTCATGATTCCCTACTTCCTCTCTCCGCAGTGCGGAACACGGAAATCGAAAGTTACAAGTTCGTAATAAAAATTTCTGTATTTCTGATTTCTGCATTCTGTTATTCATGATTCCCTACTTTGGCTTTCCGTAGTGTGGAACACAGAAATCGAAAGTTACAAGTTCGTAATAAAACTTTCTATATTTCCGACTTCTGCTTTCCGCAGTGCAGAATGTGGAAATCAGAAAAGTCTTTGTCTTATATTTTTTTATGTTTTGACAATTTGGGAAAAACCCCATCAATAACTGTCTGAAAGGAAAATTCCTGTAGCAACATACAATCAGGAACTATTCTCGGTAGCAAATGCACAATGTTTCTGCCCCAAATCCTCATATAGGAGAAATATTCTCCTACATACCAATCACCATGTACTACTGAGATTAATGCCCTGGCTCTTTCGGAAAATGTTGGAGTGCCAACCTTTAAAATTTTATGATACATCGACCCAAGAAACAGGTCGCAAATCTCATATACTTGAGGAATGAAGTTGTCCTCCCACATATATGAAAAATATATGTGTACTGGGGGGAAATTCTTGTTCCAATTCCAATTCAAGGCCGAGAAAGGGGAAGCTGGACATAATTCATCCATCACAAACCCTGACATGTAGAATGTCAACTTTCGATTGCCCGGGGTCTTCCGATATTTTTCAATTTCATCTTTAAAATTGAAAGACAAAACCTGTTCCCAGTTGAAAGAATCATCTGTAAGAAAAACATGTTGCGCCATAGGAACCCTCTTTGATTGGAACATGGTATATCTTAGTGACCCATATAAGCAACAAAACATAGCTGTCAGTAAAGAAAATGGTTCCCTAAACCAAGAAATTGGGTAGGCATTAGTTGGTGTAGGGATAAACAATTCTGCGTTATCCATCCAAGATTTAACCACTTCTTCGTAGTTGAACCAAGAAATAGCTTCATCGAGAAATTTCGATGTCAAAAGCTGTCTGGGAGTTCCAAGTGCATAAGCCCTAGAAAATACATCAGAATGGAACAACACAAGAGGGGTATTAAAATTGTCCTTAAAATAATGTTCCTTAGGGATCGCGTGATCTAATGCCCACTTGATGGAATCTATGTAGGGCATGAAAAGGGGTCTAGCAGCGATTTATTGGAGTTGATAACTCTGAATTCTTTGATAAGCAGCCAATTCATGGGTGAAAGAGGAAAAGTTGTCATTGTAAAAAATGGAGTAGATTTTGAACCAGTCCAGATGTATAGTATCAAAGACATGTCCACTAGTATCAGTAAACACACCGACATTGGGGTCTTTGTTCTTTTGCTCCTGAAGAGTTGTTTTTGACATGTTGTTCCTGGAGGTAGTGAAAACTGTCTCTGATTGGATTTTGGCAACCATGTTTAAAGTAGTGACATGAGTTGAAATTAACAGAAAAAAGGGTTGAGTGGAAATTACTTACTGGTAAAAATAGTCAAAAACCGTAGATCTGTGAACTGGAGAAAGGAGAAAAATCCACTAAAAAATCTTCGAGCACAACAAGAAATCACAGGAAAAATGGTAAAAAATGATCATAGCTTCTAACGTATTTAAAACCCAAAATTAAAGGACCAAAATGATTTAGACCGTAGATCTAGGATACATGGACATCGGAGACCAAGGCGACAGAAATAGAACGACTAAGTGATAAAATACAAAAAAATCTAGTTTCTGATTTCTGTGTTCTGAAATTCGGAATTCAGAAATAGAGAAGTAAAGATTCGATGCACAAACATGTGACTGTTCTAGTTTCCTAACTCGGAACGAAAAAGGACAGAAATCGAAAAACTGGGAAATCATAACTGTACAAACTGATCTTGGCGACTTCTACGATGCGGAAATCGAAAGTTAGAAATCGAGAAATTGAGATTATCATACAATCCTTTGGATACAAAGCTTGTAGATTTGTGTGAAGCGATCTAGGTAATTGTTACTATAATTCTAATTTTTTTAAGGTATTTTTATTATTATTAAAAAAAATTATTTATTAATTTTTTATATAGATAATTTAGAATGTATTTTTTTAAAAGTTAACTTCCTAATTTCCATAAATATTTGATATATGGATGTCAGAGACCAAGGCGACAGAAATAGAATGGCTAAGTGATAAAGTATAAAAAAATTGTAGTTTTCAATCTCCGCGTTCTGAAATTTGGAAGTTGAAAATAGGGAAGTAAAGATTCAATGCACAAACATGTGACTGTTTCAGTTTCCGAACTTGGAACGGGAAAGGGCAGAAATCAGAAATCTGAGAAATCATCAGTGTACAAATTTATCTTGCTGACTTCTGCGATGCAAAAATCGGAAGTCGAAAATTGAGATTATCATAAAACCTTTGAATAAAAAGCTCGTGGATTTGTGTGAATCGATCTAGGTAATTGTTACTATAATTCTAGGGTTTTAAAGGTATTTTTATTATTATTTAAAAAAAAATTGTTAATTATTTTTTATAAATAATTTAGAATGTATATATAAAAAAGTTAACTTCCTAATTTCCATAAATGTTTGATATCAAATGTATATCAAACATTGCTAACTTAAATACTTTTCCATATCTTATTCATGAGGAAGGGAGGAGAAATGGAGGGGGAGAGAGATATGTTGATCCTCTGTTGATGTAGTTAGTCATGAATATATTGTGGTAAAACCTCAGTTGCAAGTCGGGTCAGTAGTACCCACAAACGTATGATTAAAATGCAATTTTCAATCTCCCAAGGTAAGTCAGAAACGTTCAGTTGCGCAAAGAATCAATATTCTTACCCTCTCAGCATTCCTTTGCACCTCTCAGTGCAAATGTTAGTTATAATGCTGTCACTTTTTCTTTTCTTGAAAACTCCCACTATTAAAATATTTCACGAAATTCCTATATCGAAGTTGAAAATTCCCAATTCGACATACAAATATGTTATTATATGTTCTTTCACTCGGAATCTTTGACTCGACGACTATGAGTATGTTAATTCCAATTTCAGAGGGTTATAATTTAGAGAATTAGAAATCTAGTTTCTAGATACAAACATGCACCCCAACAGTTGTTTTCAACATATTTGAGGTATATTGCATGAAATAACTGTGTCCAAATCTAAGACCTAATTGCTTAGGCTTCATACGATCCCAAAAAAGCACATTTAGAAGAAAAATATGTGCTTATAATTTTCATTTGTAGTTATAATGAAATCAACAAAATTCATATTCTTATTCTCAACGTTATTAATAATCCCTCAATGAAATCAACCAAATGATCTGCATACAACTAGCTTATTCTTTCTCTAAAATTTTATTTTGGAGGGACAACAATCTAAAATCACAAGTGGACAATGGAAGCAATAAGTGACAGTTACTATAGTAACAAAATATATAAAGGGGAGGTAGGGGGGAGGGGTTTTCATCACCCCAGATGGAAAACAAGAAATGAATTACTCTTGGGATCTAGGACGTGAAACAACTAATGTAGTTGAAGCTCTGGCCCTTTGGAAAGGCCTCCATCAAGCCAGAAATCAAGGTATCATTGAAATTATACTGGTCAAAGATTCAAGATTAATAATCCAAATTCTCTCTAGCAACTCCCTACCAGCTCAGATGCATATCCAACAGCTGATCAGGAAAATTGAAAGCCTCACCAATTCCTTCTGTAAAATTGACTACTTCCATGTCCTAAGGAAACTAAATGGTAAAGCGGATCATGCTATGAATATAGCTACAACTATCGGCAAAGGATTCCTTGTGAAGAATGGTTCCAGAACTTTTTGTCAAGTCCCATAGGACCAAGGGGCATGTGCAATAAGTTGAGGGACCTTTTAGATGCAATCCTACTTTTTGGAAACACGCTCATGATACATAAAAACACAACATGCTCACATTATGTAATGCTTGGCTTGGTTAATCTCGAACCTGACATGTCATATGAAACGTAGGCTAGGCTAGAAAAAATGCACATGCATTTTATAGTTACAAAATGGGTACACGTTATGGAGAAGCAAAACGAACACGTGTTATGGAGAAGAAAAACGCGCACATGTTTTGGAGAAGAAAAACACGCATGCGTTTTAGAGAAGCAAAACATCCATGTGTTATGGAGAACCACAAAAATGGATTTAGTACATGGCTAGGGAAATGAATAAAAACAATAGTTTGCATCATCAAGACTTAGGACCTATAGTAATATTTTGGCATCATCAAGAACAACATATCAAACAACCATGGCTAACCTCCCAAGACAATAATATTTCTTTGTGTTGTAATATGGACACCATTAGGAGGTTTTAAGAACTAAGTATGGGTCATATTCCCTTGAGCATGTTTGAGGGAGTAAACTCAATAATTATGTTCTAAAGGTAGCTTTTAAGGATTGAAGTCCATGAACAAGGCATCGAACCTGCGCGTAGGACCTCCGTATGTGATATTTTTCATATAAGAGAGAATATGCAGTGCATTATAAGTCTCTTAGCACTAGAAACATATCCATAGACATGGTTGAGGGAGGAAACCTAGTCCTTAGGCCATAAAGGAATCCTATAGACAGATAGGGCCAAGAACAACACCTTGAACAAACACATGCTCTCTTAAGGGTATCCTCAACCTTTAATTTGGGATATGTCCATGATTATGATTTTTTTAGCATTAGATATGGAGGATAAGGTGTTAATCACGGTTGGTATATAAAGCTTTAATTTTAGGTTGTAAACTAGCTTTTAGGGCTTAAGGTCCATGAACGACACCTTGAATCACCATAGATGACCTCTCATGTTGATAGTTTTGTTTTGAATGGGGATATGGGAACAATTAGGGGTTTCCAAGTTATATGTATGTGTCTTAGGACCTTATACATAATAAGGGAGGAAACCTAGGCCTTAGCCCCTAAAAGATGATTCTATCCATCTAGAGTGAACAATGGTGTGTTGAACAACCTCAATAGATCCTTCCATGGTTTCATTTACCTTGAAGTGGGGATACTAGTTCCATTAGAACATTTTTAGAACTAAGTACAGATATTAAGCCCCTTCACATGGGTAGGGGGAAACACTTGGTCCTTAGGAATTAAAGGAAGTTGTTAACCATTTAGGGCCAAAACTGATGCCTCCAACCATCACACATGACATTGAAATTGAATCATTTGAATCTTAATCGAGATATGCATGCCATCATCATTTGTTGAGAACTAGGTATGCATCTCAAGGACATGTACATGGTTAGGGGAGGAAACTATGGCCTTAGGCCCTAGCTAAAGCTTCTAGGAATCTAGGGATAGGAAGGATGCCTTTAAAAATCACACATGGCATCTCATAGATATATTTGGACTATGAATATGGATGTTAGTAGAATTAGGTGGTTTTGAGCAACAGGTATGGGACCTTTGAGACATGATTGAGGGAATATGATCGTTCCTTAGGCCATAATGGAATATTTTAGGCACCCATGTTAATGATTTTTTTTTGAACCACCACAAATGACCTACTCAAGGTATGCCTGGTGGGTAAAAGCATGGTAATGTGTCCCACTTTGCGGCAAGAAAATTTATTCTTATTTTATAAATTTATTTAAAATATTTATTATAAAAAATAAAAAATGTGATTAGAAAAAATTTTAAAAATAATTTTATCAATCACTTGTATATTATTTCCATATTCATATGTAAAACTATTGATTTTGATCTCTTAAAATGATATTTTTTTGGGTCGCGCTTTTACATACACATAAAAATTATTTTTTTTATATTGATAATTTAATAATAATTAAAATATATCATAAAATAAAATTAAAAAATATGTACAACAATCTTAAAAGTCTCTATAAATAACTTGTTCAAAAAATTGGAATTAAAAAAGTAAATGAAGGTAGATATGTGGGGTCACGGTTTTGTGAGTATTTATGAGATGCCTGAAATAATAGTAAATGGCCTCTAAATAAAATGAAATAAATAAGATAAAAATACTTTTTTATTTAAAAAAATACCATATAAAAGTTCATTCATAATGAAAGATTTTGTTTCAATACACCATTATCTAATTCTTGATGGATTTGTATATTCCTAAACAAATACTTTTAGTTCATAAATTTCATCGCCACAAAATGGGAAAAAGTGAGACACATTACCATGCATTTACCCTGGTCTCAAAAAAAATATGCACATGCCTTTAAGAGGTTTTGAGCATTAGATATGGGTATTAAGGCCTCAACATGGTCAAAGGAGGAAATCCAAGACTCAATCCCTAAATAATATTTTTGGCATCTATGGATACACATGTGTCTTACTCACTATACCTCTATTCCTTACTCACTGGCCCTCCCTACCTTTTATTTCCATCTCTCACTATCTCTATGTGTAGGTGTGTGTGGGTGTCTCACAACCTCCCTCTCTCTCCCTCTATCTCTATGTGTGTGTTTGTGTCCCTCCCTCACTCCCCATCTCTCAAAACCTCTCTCCACCTTATTTATAACTCCCTCACTATCCCTCCCTACATCACACTCTCTCTCTATTGCTCCCCCCTCCCCCCTCTCTTGTTGTTTCTCACTCCTCCCCCCCTCTCTCTCCCACATAATCTCTCTCTCTCTCTCTATAAATATATGTGTGTGTGTCCCTCCCTCATTCCCCCTATGTCATAACATCTCTCCACCTTCACTCTACCTCCCTCACTATCCCTCCCTCCACCACTCTCTCTCTATCACTCACCCATCCCCCCTCTCTCTCTATCGCTCACCCATCCCCCCTCTCTCTCTATCGCTCACCCTACCCCCCTTTGTAATACTCCAAAAATTCGTAAAAATTTAAAATTTTTCATATGACATAAAAAGTTTGCAGTCGTCACTACTGAGGAACATTTAACTCTTAACGGTTAACCTAAATAGTTTTAAAATATAACTAAATCTTTTGTTAATCTCTAGTTCTGCATACTTATTTGTTTGTTTACATAATTCATTGTTAAGGACTTGATTTAACAGGTTATGATTTGGAACAATAGGAATTGAAACAACTGTTTGATTACTTAAGTGCTAAGTTTGTTTTACTGTTTTGTGAAAATGTGAAGGAACTTCAGTTGAGATCCGAGGATTACTTAGATTTTTAGCTAATGCAGTGAAGTGATGCTTCTTTTACAGGTCTTATACAGGTAAGACAAATTGTAACCAGTTTCCGAATCGAGATTATTATCTCAACTAGCAGAAAATATAATGCTAGTAATTTTATTTACTCTATAGCTTTTATCAAAATGGATGAGGTATCGTTGATCTGTAAGTTTATGTTTTAAATAGTTTTTGGTAAACATACTAGTGTTTAGTAAACTGAACATAGTCCAGATTGCTCTTCCATTTCGCTATAACTACAACTTATTCATTCAACCTTTATCAGTCTATTATCAGTTTAGCTTCTTATGTAACTCTAGTGAAAGATAACTGTATAAAAGATTCCTTTATGTTTATTTACTTGATGCTGAGGTAACTCAAGAGTATTTGTTTTCAACAATAAAAATTTAAATAAACTTAGGAAAACCTATGATCTAGGTATAGTCATAAAGTACATTGACTAATATTCACACATGGAAATAAAACTGAGTGCATAAGATAGTTTTTCTAACTATTCTAGTACTCATCAAATGGAGATGTAATAATACAAATTTTATTTTTTAAAACAATAGAATTACTGCTATTTGGGTAAAGAAACAAAAGATTACTTTCTAGAAAAATCTAACACACTTAACCTTTATATGATCTTCATCTCACAAGGTGATATATGGATGTAAGTTTAATACATATACTAACAAAACCAAGCTATACATCTTCTTATACTTGCAATCTCATACATATAAAATATTAAGTATTTTACAAGGTCTTTTACAATGCTATGGTTTCTCATAAATTGTTGTTCATCATGAAAATAAAGTTGAAGAAATTCTTACATGACTGTTTATCCATTTCCAAAGATTGAAAAACATGGATATAAACCTTACTATAAATTCTACCTTCCTCCAATATTCGTTAGGGTTATAATAGTTATGAAAAGTATTGTAACCATAGTTCCTTTATAAAATGTTAACGGTGTGCTGGTTTCTCCAAGAGGTCTTGAACTATATCATAAAACTTACATTTCGCAAATAAATCTGAAGCCACGTGGTCGATGTTTGGTGGTTAGGTTTTGTTGACTTTGGGAGCAATATAAAACTATTCTAAAACCCTAAAATTTGCATTAACCTGGATTTTAACCTTGTTGTAGAATGGGAGGGTCGCAGGCTCATGGCCGCAAGTCCTTATTGTCACTCCTTTGACTCTGGATAAGCCTCCTTGCCATTTCATTTTTCTTATATGTAAGAGATTCATATGGCCACTACCTTCCGTTCAGTGTGAGAGTCATCTGTCACCGTTACCAATTCTTTGTAAGAAGGTGGTCTTCGTTGTCGTTATTTAGCCTCTACATGAGCTATCTTTTCAACACTGGTGTATGAGTAAAAATATGTAGTGTGATTTTAGTGTTTGGTTTACCTCGGTGTTGATTTGGAATTTCTTGTTAGGGTTTCTTGACAGTGCTTCCTTGGATGCTCGGCATGAATTTTTCAGTGGCTAGGGTCTATGCCCGTTATCTAGTTCAGGGCCGAGGTCAAATTATTTAGGTGAGCAATTTATTTGTAATTTATAATATTCTCCATTTTTCATAAGCTAATTCACTTTGTCATTTGTATATATTTTCTCATTTAATGTTTTATGAAACTTGTGCAGGTTCTCAAGTGAATGCTATGTGCTAGAATGTGCCATAAAGACTCCATGCAGAAATTTTCAGGCTTCGTATCCATCTTGGTAAGCCTCGGTCTCGCCCGAGGTTCTCTTCCACTGGTTCTATGGTGTTTTAGTGATATTTTCACTTGGTTTTTGGATTTCTGCTTGGCCGTGGATACATTTTGGTCTATTTGTTTTGGATGGCCATGTGGCCGAGATTGTGATGTGTGGTGAAGAAAAATTTGAAGCGCTAGTGGTTGTATCGTGATGGAAAACTTGGGGCTTTCACGACTGAAGTTTTGATTACAGCAATGTTGTTTTTGTACAGGATTTTAAGCCATGTGGGATGTTGTAAAAGGCCATTAGTTCCTAATTGAT